>CAUYRH010096047.1:0-55400 GCA_963574655.1 Perodicticus potto | reverse complement strand
TGTTGGGGATTCATTGAGGGTACAAGAAACCAGGTTACACTGATTGCATTTGTTGGGTAAAGTCCCTCTTACAATCATGTTTTGCCCCCAAAAGGTGTGGCACACACCAAGACCCCACCCCCTCGCTCCTTCCCTCGCTCTGCTCTTCCTTTCCCCACCCCTCCCTTATTCTTTCCTGCAGGGTTTTTTTTTTTTTTTTAAAGAAATAATAGTTAAATTGTTTCTAAATTTGATCAAAAGTATCAACCCACAGATCCACAAAGCAAAATGAAGTCTGAACAGGGTAAACAAAAAGAAAACTGAAAAACAAAGGAAAAAAATAAAGTTTTAAAATCAGCCAGAGAGAGAGAAAAACAACAGAGGAAGGAATGACCAGTGACACCTGGTCAGAGGTGGAAGCAGGAATACAATGTAAGATCATCTTTAAACATGATGAAAGGTAAAGAAAAGACCTATCCACTTCCAGTGAGACTAGCTCAGCCTAGGAACGCTAATGTCAAAAAGAAATGGAGTGCTGGAAATGATGAATTTGTGAATGAACACAAAAGACTTTCATTTCTTAATTTCCTCAGAAGATAATGTAGGGGTTTATAACACATAGAAGTCAAGTATATGATAACAAGAGACGGGGGGGGGGGGGGCGGTGGAGAAGTGAAAGTATCCTGTTGTAAGGGTCTTAACCTTGAGTAGACAGATATGGCAATCAAGATACAGTGTGATAGGATGCCCTTTGTAATCCGTAGAATAACCCCTTGCAGCAACAACAAAATGAAAACAAAATCCCAGAGTAAAGTGTTTGCTAAATAGTCAAGAGAAAAGATAACATGGAATACCAGAGCTGCTCAGTTTGGTATAAAAGAAGGCAGGAAAAGAGGAAAAAGGCAACCAAGAATAATGACAGTCAGAAATTTTCAGACTAGACTAAAAAAGTTTTCTCATCTATAAAATGGGGATAATAGTACCTGACTTATTTTGTTCTGAAAACTAAATGAGGCTTGGTGCCCATAACACAGTGGTTACGGTGCCAGTCACATATACCCAGGCTGGTGGGTTCGAACCTGGCCCAGGCCAACTAAACAACAATGACAACTGCAACAAAAAAACAGTGGGCCGTTGTGGTGGGCGCCTATAGTCCCAGCTACTTGGGAGGCTGAGGCAAGAGAATTGCTTAAGCCCAAGAGTTAGAGGTTGCTGTGAGCTGTGACACCCTGGTACTCTACCGAGGGCGGCATAGTGAGACTCTATCTCAGAAAAAAAAAAAAACTAAATAAGTAAATACATGGAAGTGTTTCAAACAGTGCCTGACAGTGCTTGGCACATAAGAACAGTAACGGTAGTGATTATAAAAAAACGATGTTTGTTTATTTGTTTTAGAGTTAACTTATTGTACTTCTTTGGAAGTTGGTAAGGGAAATGTGTCTTGAAGAACTGCCTATGGAGGCAGAGAATGCATGTCAGAACCAGCCGTGTACTCAGTTTGATCTCTTGCTTGTTTTGGCAGAAAGGAAAAAAGAATGGTGTCTTTTGCGATGATAAGCAGCTTTGTGACTTTGTTAAGGCCACTTCACTTCTCTGCCTTAGTTTCTTGCCCTTAAAAAATAAAGAGATTGGATTAGATGGTTTGGGAGTCCTGTGATCTTTGAGAATCCGATAGCCTTAACCCTCTCTTGGAAAAGTGCTCATAATTCCTACAGGGACTTTTGTGTAGTGAGTATTAATTGCTTTGTAACCTTGAGGAAGTTATAAATGTGGGAGGCATTTTGTTTTTGTTTTTCTTTTTAAATGAAAATAAATCTGGCTGCAGACTCTTCTTACTAAGGTTAGGGAGAAATTTGCTATCAGTACATTGGGTTGGCTCCTTCCCCATCTACAAAAGCCATGGGGGCTTACGTGAACTTTGAAAATAAGATCGATGCTCACTCCTGGCCCTTAGCTCATGAATGTCTGTTGTGACCCTTGCTTTAGTCTAGGTCAGTGGTTCTCAACCTTCCTAATGCCATGAGCTTTTAATACAGTTCCTGTGGGTCGCGAACCACAGGTTGAGAACTGCTGGTCTAGGCCTCTGGGGCCCATTCAAAGTAGGTGACTGAATTATAGCTTCTCTTTGCTTTTGCTGGGCTTGGCCACGGAGAGCTCTAAGGCTCACAAGGCTGCTGCCATCAGTGCCCAGAACTCTGGGACACTGCACACGTATGCCCTACAGGGCCCTCCATGAGCTGGCTTAGTTTCCTCTCTCTCTGCAGAACCCGTCTCCTTTCTAGTCCTAGTCCCTAGGAATCCAGGGGACTGGCTGCATCAGGATCAGCACTGCCTCTGTTCTCTCCCCTCATTCACACAAATCAATGTAATCTGGTAGATGGGCCTAGGTCTTCAAAAACAGCCTAAGAAATTCTCCCTTTTGTCCTAAAACACATAAGGTCATTAACTTCCTGCTAAGAAATGCCCAGGCTTAAAGGCAAAAGGGCCTTGAGACATCTAGAAGATTAGGAAATAACTTGTACCTCTGGACTATGTGACCTGTGCTCTCAGGGGTCACTTCTAGCTGTGATTTCCCTGTGTCAGCCTTAAGGAAGCTGTAAGTTCACACAAGCAGAGAAATAAAAAAAAAAAAAAAGCTATGAGAGTAGAACAGAGTTTAAGAAGGGCAAAAGGAAGTGGAAACTGTGGCGGAGATGTAAATTATAAATGGAGTAGCTTGGGTCTGCCTTAATAGGGAAGAAAGCTTTTAAAGACAAAAGATGAGAACGGAGGATTGTACTTTATTAAAATGAACTTCCATGGTTTTGCTATGATTACAGTCTGCTTGAAGGTGCTATAAATGAGCAGAATGTGGTTTTTTCTGTGGAACCTAGAATGTGACTGCTCGGTCAAATCAAAAACGTCGATCCAAAGGGTAATTCAGGTCAACATGTGAGAGGCTTTTTTATTATATTTGGTTCATGTTTACAGATCAGGATTCTGTTCACACAGCCTCTTCATTGTCTGGAAAATCAAGAGCCTTAGGGGGAATTACATTATCTCTGTAGCTTGTCACATCGGAGTAACATCAAACCCTCTCTACTTTTTTCTCTGTTGCTAGAATAACACCGATGGACTTCACGAACTTGCCTGTGGAGGCTTAATTTATTGCCTGGGAGTTGTGTTCTTCAAGAGTGACGGCATCATCCCGTTTGCTCACGCCATCTGGCACCTGTTTGTGGCCACGGCAGCTGCAGTGCATTACTACGCCATTTGGAAATACCTTTACCGAAGTCCTGCGGACTTTATGCGACACTTATGACCAGTCTTGTACTAGGTCTCCAAACCAGTATTATTTTAATGATAGCACTTGGGAGTGGGGTGGGAGCTGAAAATTGCACAGGGAAAGAAGAAAAAAAAAAAAAAAAGAAGAAGGCAACTGCACTGACTTCCTTTATATCTTTTGAAAATAATTACTGTGAAAGTATAAAAGCTGTCTTCTGGAATCTTCCCCCTCACAGCAAATAAATAAGGTAGTGAATTAATTTTCATTCCATTCCACTATCATGAAGGACTCTGGATAGGCTTGGCCAGCTGATGTTTACAAACCAGAATTTTGTATTTTAATTTTACAGATTTTACTGCATGGTTTTTCTAAATTACTGGGTCCAGTCGTAAGTCAGTGCAATAGCAAAGCTTCCTTTCTAAGAAAAAAAAAAAATTGTTTCTATCACTTTCCCATTCGCTGTGTAAAGAATCATGGACAGAACTTACACTACTTTTCTCCATGTTTCATCTTGGCATAACATGGTTGTTTTTTAAATAGAAACTTTAGTTTTTTGTAAATTTTTAAAAAATATTTCCTTGAAACACACCTCTGCAGTTCCTCATTCATGTGAATTTTTGCAGCAAGTGGTCAACATTCCACAAACGAACAAACATTATACCTCTTCTGATAGTTTTATTAAGCGAGGAGAAATTGCCGATTTTTAAAAACTGCAGTTTTCCAAACTTTTCTGCCAACCTCTGACTCTGAATTCAGTGCTGCTTTGGGGTGTATACTTGACCAAGCTTGGTTTCTCAGTGATGGAAAAGTATTTTGATATCATTAACTTTTTTCAAAAAATTCAAGTTTTTCTCTATGCCTTTGCCATGTTCTCCCTTCAGGGCTGCTTTCCACAGCGGAGGGGCGCTCTGTCGTCTGTGATGGGGTGGTCGGGCTGGCCCCCTGCTGGAAACCCCTGGGGAGCAGTGTGAATTATAGCGAATAGCTGTATTGCCTGTTTGGTGCCCAGCGGTGAAGTCATTGTCACTTAGCTTAATATTATCAGTTTGCTATTTATTTTACATTGTGGAAAATTAGATGCATAAATTCACATTTCTCCCTTTCCTCTGTATTCCCAATATACTATTTTTTTATAGAAAAATATTTAAAGTATTGTTTGACAGGTAGAAACTCATGTGTCTGTAATCCATGGGTTGTATCCTGGCTCAGTGGAGTGGTATTTATGCATTATTTTTTATTTTTTCTCAGTGTCTTATATTAAGATTAACATATTAGTTGCTTTGTTGATTAATCTCTCTTGTGGGTGTTCTAATAAATGAAATAGCCTTGCCTTTAGATCAGGTGCCGATACTGTCTGTTTTCAGTTGTCAATTTGACAATAAGCTTATCCATTGAAATTTTGTACTGATGTGGCTTTAAAAGAAGTTTATTTTGTGTGCACATATTTAGAACTCTCTAATTGTGGTGAGTTTTGTGGGAATGAGGAACAGAAGAACTGGTATTTGCTGGAGAATTCTTAATGGAGACAAGGTACCCAGCGAAAACACCAACCAGCCCACCCCTATCTGCATGATTCTGAACATCTGGATGCCGATTGTTTTACTGTATATATTTTACTTTTAATATGTTAACTTGTTGTGGATTCATTTAAAGTCTGCTCAAATGTAGCACTGTCAAAACCACTAAAATATGTGTAAAAATTGTGCTGTAAAGTATAATAAAATTGTTACTTGGATTTGTTCCACTGTCCCTGTATTAGATGACTGTGAAAATAATAATGCATGTTTGAGAGCTTGAGCTCAACTAGCATTTGTAATTTGTATACTAGTTATCTTTTTAAAAATCAAAAATGAAAAGAAAGATAAGCCCCTTCACTTAGAACTGTGTAGTGTGCTTTTTTTTTTTTAAAGACAGAGCCTCAAGCTATCGCCCTGGGTAGAGTGCCTGTCGTCACAGCTCACAGCAACCTCCAAGTCCTGGGCTTAAGCAATTCTCTTGCCTCAGACCACAGGCACCTGCCACAATGTCCGGCTATTTTTTAGTTGTACTTCTCATTGTTTGGCAAGCCCGGGCCAGATTTGAGCCTGCCAGCTTTGGTGTATGTGGCTAGCACCTTAGCTGCTTGAGCTATCAGGTGTCCTTTTTTTTTTTTTTGCACCTTTTTTGGCTGGGCCAGGTATGAACCTGCCACCTCCAATATATGGGGCGTATTTCCTACTCCTTTGTGCCACAGGCGCCGCTCCTCTAGCGTGCTTTTTAATAATTGAAATGCCAGAGTCAGCTCAAACATTAGTTAGCACACATTTTTAGTTTAAAATACAGTGGGCAAGGCCTAAAGAGTCTAAGTTTTGTGACAATATGTCTTTACAAGAGAAGCCTTTTGGCTTACTATTTATAATATACCATAGGACTGAGGTTATAGGCTTCTATATTACCAACCAGCTGTATACCAGATGGTAAACCTCACAATTCTGAGTCAGATGTGATTCCCCCTCTTTTCTCGTGTAGCAATTAGGGTCAGAGAGGTTTAACTGCTTCATTCCAAATCAGGCAGCTGGGACAGGAACCCACCTCTGTCCATATCCAAAGCCTCCCATTCGCCACGTATCACTGCCTGTCCAAAGTCAGCAAAAACTAATCGAACATCTTGAACTGAACCCCCAGCAGTCGTGGATATGGAAAACACTGTTCACACTGTTTAGAATCTCCTTAAACCCTCAGACAGCCCTCTGTCAAATCTAATTTTGTGGACTGTTTGGATGCGTTATTATTTCCAAGAATTCTGTTCTCTGGTTCACCAGTATGACTTACCCACTTCTGGGGTGTCACACCCCTCTATGCTGTCACCTTCCTGATTATTATCTCTAGTGTAAAACTTTTCTGAGGACCAGACCCCTCTATTCACCTGCCTGCATCCCCCCGGCATCTTTGCTTGTCATTACCTTTCCTCATCCTCTACCAGACCAGACCCATGTCTCTGAAATTGCCTATCTTAGTTAAAAGCCATGGCCACAGCCATCCTCAATTTCTCATAACCCCAGACCCCCCACTCATTTAGCAAGTCAACCAGAGCCATCACCTCTGCCTCAGTCGCAACTCCCTGCTCTGGTTCCTCACCTCTCTTCCCACTGCAAGGCCTTAAAAAGACCTAGACTGCTCAGCCACCCCCTCGTTTGTATCCCTGCCACCACTGACACCCCGCAAATGAGCTCATCCTCCACACTGCTACCAGCATTACCTTCCTAAAATAAAATCTGAGCATGTGTCTCTCCTGCTTAAAAGCTTCCACTGACTATTACCCAAAGAGACTCACGCCAAATGCCTTAGCATGGACTCTTCACATGGGGACGCCTCCTGATCTGCCCTCTTCCCAACCGAACCCCCCTGGACATCAGCCCCACTGGTGATTTTCACAGCCTTCCCCCGCAACACATATGCACTCCTGGTGTTTTTGCAACTTGTGTGTGTGTTTTTTTTTTTTTTAGACAGAGCCTCAAGCTATCACCGTGGATAGAGTGCTGTGGCATCACAGCTCACAGCAACCTCCAATTCCTGGGCTCAAGTTTGAGTCTCTTGCCTCCGCCTCCCAAGTAGTTGGGACTACAGGCGCCGGCCACAATGCCCAGCCATTTTTTGGTTGCAGCCGTCATTGTTGATTGGTGGGTCCGGGCTGGATTCAAACCCGTCAGCTCAGGTGTACGTGGCTGGCACCTTAGCCCGTTGAGCCATAGGCACTGAGCTGCAACTTGTGTGTTTTTACCTGCTGTTCTCCAGCCTGGGATGCCCTGACGCCAACCCCTCTCCTGCCTGGCCGGTGGTTGCTCACTCCATACCCCCATCGGTGACACCTCCTCCCCTGGCCGCTGCGCGATTAACGGTGCCCTTTCCTGATACTCTGTGATTTCTGTCCTGTTACCCTGTGGTCGTGTTGACTGTCATCCCCACTGTGGTCCCAGGACTAAATTCTTTCAAGGCAGAGTCTGGAAGAGTCACATCCCCTTCTGTTTCCAGCCCCTAGGATAGCCCCTGGCTCACAGTAAGAGTTAAGGTTTGTGGAATAAAGTGACAGAGTGGGGCATGTTTAGAGGGTGGTTTTATGAGGAGAAGTACTGAGAATAAAGCGTTTTTCTTAAGGACGGAGTCAGGCTTGTAGCAAGTTCATCCTGCCCGTCGCAGGATCCTGAGCCCACTCTCACTGACTGGACAGACCCTGACTTTCGGCTTCTTTGACCTTGGTGGCTTCCCTGACCCAGGGTCATCTAGAACATTCACAGCCACCACAGGAAAGGTGGTGAGAAACTGGAGTGTAAATATTAGACAACATGTCCTAAATAAGGAAAAGCCGCGCTTGTTGCACGGACTCTTCCATAGAACCAACTAGTAACAATTTACAAAGTTATTTGGGAAAAAAATAATTATTTGGCCTACTCTCTTTCCCTCTGATCCTCTTTTCTGAAGACAATAATAAAATAAAATAAACAGAAACAATACTTCTACAGCCCTGAGCCTTAGTGCAAATTATACTCAGAAAACAATGTTAAGAAATTTTTAATATTTCATATATCTTTAAAAATCATGGAACTGTACAAAACACTTTGAAAAATAGAGAAAATTAAAAATTACCTAGCATTTATTCATCGTGATACAGTTTAATATACTTCCTGTCAATCTTTCCCCCGTATTTATTTTTTGTCTTATGCAGTTGTAAATATGTCATATATGTAATTTTATATACTATTTTTTACTTACTATATCATAAGCATTTGAAAGTATTATACAATTTCACAACCAGAATTTTCACTGGCTTCATTATCTTTTAGAACTGGATATATAGCATATTTGCTTAATCACTCATCTAATTTAGAGTTCTTAGATTGTTGTAGTTTTTTTTTTTTTTGAGACAGAGCCTCAAGCTGTCACCCTGGATGGAGTGCTGTGGTATCACAGCTCACAGCAACCTCCAATTCCTGGGCTCAAGCGAGTCTCCTGCCTCCGCCTCCCAAGTAGCCGGGACTACAGGCGCCCGCCACAACGCCCGGCCATTTTTTGGTTGCAGCCATCATTGTTGTTTGGCGGGCCCGGGCTGGATTCAAACCCGCCAGCTCAGGTGTACGTGGCTGGCGCCTTAGCCTGTTGAGCCACAGGCACCGAGCCAGATTGTTGTAGTTTTGAGACCAAGTTTTAGTCCATCATGCTGAGTAGAGTGCTGTGACATCATCACAGCTCACAGCAACCTCAAACTCTCAGGCTTAAGTGCTGCTCCTGCCTCAGCCTCCTGCGTAGCTGGGACTACAGATATGTACCACCATGCTCAGCTGGTTTTTTCTATTTTTAGTAGATAGGGGTCTCTTTGCTCAGGCTGGTCTGGAACTCCTGAGATCAGGCAATCCACCCACCTTGGCCTCCCAGAGTGCTAGGATTACAGGCATGAGCCACGGTGCCCACCCTACATTTTTTATTAGTATAAACAGTGCTGCACTGAGCATAAGGCTTTGTCCATGTTTACGACTATGTCGCAAAGGTAATGATAAAAACAATTGAGTGGGCTTGGCGCCCATGGGACAGTGGTTATGGCACCAGCCATATACACTGTGGGAGGTGGGTTCGAACCCGGCCTGGGCAGCTAAACAACAATGACAGCTGCAACCAAAAATAGGCGGGCGTCGTGGCGCGTGCCTGTAGTCCCAGCTACTTAGGAGATTCAGGCAAGAGAATGGCTTAAGCCCAAGTATTGGAGGTTGCTGTGAGCTGTGATGCCACAGCACTCTACCAAGGGTGACATAGTGAGACTGTCTCAAAAAAAAAAAGGAACAATTGAGTGTTTCTTATGAATCAGATACTGTGTTAATTTACATGGATTGTCTCATTTCATGTTTATAAAAAACCTTATAGGTAGATGATTTTTTTACCCCCACTTTAGAGATAAAGAAACAACCACAGATGAATGAGTTTCCTTGCCCAAGGTCAGTGGCAGAGCCCCTGTGAACCCAGGAAGTCCAGAGTCGATTTTCACTCTCAGAAGTGCAGTTCCTGGGTCAAAGGTTTATTAACGGGTTTACCCCAAAGAAGACCTTTTAAAAAGGAAGCCCACGCCAAACCTCCACATTTTTACTTGGCGTCTCCGGTTATGTCTACTCTTCTTGTGTGCCAATTAGATGGAGAACAGAATAGGAAAATCTCCAAATGCAACTGACCTCGAAGAAGCTGGTTCACCTCCCTCCTTGTGAAGCAAAAAAAAAAGTTTCCCAAGAGGACCTGAGGAATGTTTTCAGTTTAACAAGGTTAGAATTACTGCCTTCATGTCTTTCTGCTGCTTTTGCTATTTTAAATAGACAGTGCCAATATGTTCTTACATTTGGCGCCATTGCCACCTACATCCCTGCAATGTATCAGTGGTGTTATTCTTCCAAGAACTGGTGCCACTGTGCACTCTAGCTGCTTTGCAAGGGAAGTCAAGCTATTCTCAACAGGGTCCTGCTCAGTACAACAGAGCACTTTCTCATCCTCTGCACAGCTCATTGTCACTCAGACTTTCCCTGCAGGCAGAGCCCTTAAGTCAGAATAGACAGGCAAGGCTTAGGAGTGGGGGTGGAGCTTGGGAAAATGTGCTTTGGAGCCTTGCCCTATCTCCTGGGAGAGGTCACAGGTCTTTTGTTGTCCTGTGCCAGGCCTTCCTTAATACACCTGGTCTGCCCTGTCAGTCGCTGCAAAGGCCAGGGAAACTTTTTGATCACAAAGAGTCGGTCCTCTTAAAGACACATCAGTATTTTCTAAATCCCATCTGTGAGCTGTGTGTTGAGTCAGTGTGGAATCAGACAGCCGGTGACAAATTGGTTGGGTGAGCTTAGGCAAATGAGGTATTACCTTTGAGCCTGCACTGCTGTCTCAAAAGGGGTCTACCACCTCCCTGATGGCGCCGTCATAGGGATTAAATTGAAAGTGTCTAGTTTATGCATCCTGGCATGTAATTCCTGCTGGGTAAATATTCCAGTGCTTTCTTCCCATATGGCCACGCTTTTAAAAATTACAGTTATAGCCCATCTGGGGAGATTTTTCGCGTGGAAACAACCTGAAAGAACGGTTCAGTACGACTCTTAAAATTGTCTTCTGCATTTTCTAGCTCTTACAAAGGGTTGTGGATCAAATGATGGCCAAGGCTAAACTGAGACATGGTCATCCCGGGCTTTGTAATAATTTTGTGTCCTTTTTGACAAATAGTCTCTAAATATTAAACATTTCCTTAGACAAGATCCTGAGTAGTCTGGAGAAAGGGTAGAAGGAGAGGAGGCTGCAGTAGTTCTCTTGCGCCCAGATGGGAGCTGCATCCTCCTCTTAGCAAAACAAATGACCTGTTTACTGGACCCACACCCTGTCACACTGGACAGCAATTTTGTCACTGTCTATTGGGCCTGAGTGTGCCTCTTGGGAGACTCATCTCCAGACTTAGTCTTATTAAAGACTTTCTCCCAAATGCAGCCCTATAAGCCCTTGTTTCTTTACCAGTGATTGGTGTAGGATCTTTTATTCACATATTCATTCAACAAATGTTTCTTTGGTACCAGCTGTGTACAGGGATCTAGGCACTGGGATACCCTACTGGAATTTTACAAAAGACCATATTCTTGCCTGTTACTCAATCTGGATAATTCTTTGGCCTTAATCTCTTAATGTGAATTTGATGCTTTGGTGAGCTTTTATTTGTTGATGCCATACAGATTGATCTGTTTGTTGGCACCATACAGATAGATGCCTGTGGCTGGCAGGTGCCTGACTTGGTGTAACCGGTTTGTGCATCTGCTAGGGTGAGTTCAAATGACCTGTCTGAAAATTGGCTCTCTTATTTTTTTTTTTTTTTTTTTGGGACAATCGCAAGCTGTGACCCTGGGTAGAGTGCCATGGCATCACAGCTCACAGCAACCTCAAACTCTTGGGCTTAAGCGATTCTCTTGACTAAGCCTCCCAAGTAGCTGGGACAACAGGCGCCCACCACAAGGCCTGGCTATTTTTGTTGTAGTCGTTGCTGTTGTTACAGTTGTCATTGTTGTTGTTTTAGCCACCTGGGCCAGGTTCGAACCCACCAGCCTTGGTGTATGTGGCTGGCGCCCTACCCACTGAGCTATGAGCGCCACCCCTGGCTCTCATTTTTGAGCACACCAAAGCAGCTTATTATTTAAAGGAACCTGCCCTAAACCCAGCCCTCCAATGAATAACCCTTTGTGTGAATGGATCAGCCTTTCCTTTTGCTGCACGTTTGTTTAAGTGGGTCAGGTTCGTCTGAAGCAGGACTCACCTCTCCTCCCAGGGAAGGTATGATGAATGAGAAACGGCCGCCTGGACCCAGATGGTTTCCTTCCTTGTTTACAGTGTCTGGAATGCTTCCCTTCATCATTCACCCCGTCCTGAGGTGTGTCACTCTTGTTAATGGCTGAGGATACAGTAATTTACAGTCTGGTGTGTCTGAGGATACAGTAATTTACAGTCTCTAGGGAAGAAGGATGTGGTAACAAATTAACAATTATAAAGCAACAGTCTCCGTGTTTGTAATGATGCTATTATTGGAGAAGGGTGTGATTGGCTCTACCCAGGGGAGTCAGACTACTCCCTGCAGAAGCCATTGTATTTTATCTGAGACTTGAAGGGTGAGTGAGGAATTGCCCAGGAGACAAGAAGTGAGGGACAGCGGGTAGAGACAGAGCAGAGGAGAGACATTACAGGTAAAGGAAATAGCAGGATTCGGAACAGCATGGGGCGTACTTGGGAGAATGCCTGGGATGTCTGGGAGAGAATAATAACAGCTGATATTGATTGAGTTCCCACTGAAAGCCTGGCACATTCTTCGTGTTTTATATACACATTGACTCTTCTATTATTAATATTTGGGGGAGTAAGGAAGATGATCTTACATACATATGAATTCTTCTGCAGCAAACTCTTAGATGGGTTTCTTTGTCTTAATATTCGGACCTTTTCTCCCTTTTGTCAACCCCTCCCGACCACACGCCATCGTAGAATTCTTAAGGAAGGCAATTATATTATGGTTCATCTGAGCTGATTTCCTGCGTTACCCTGTATGTCAGTTGAAACAAAGCATGATGAAATACTTATGAATCGTTTGGACAGGCCATCCGTTATTGGGGATCCTTATCCTTTGCTACTGACATAGATGATGAAGATCCGAGGGTATTTATAGAGACCCTTTTCCAGGCATCTGATTCATTTGACAGAGTGAACCCCTCCTATGTGCCAGATTCTAACCCCGGAGTTGAGGATAAAACTGAATAAAACAGACACAAGTTCCTGCCTCCTTCCTGGAATGCCATTATAGTGCCTGGGGGGGGGGACAGGGGAGGGAGAATAGGCAATAAATAAAGATTAATATATAAGGAAAATATATAGCGTTTGACTGTAATAAGTGCTAGGGAGAAAAATCAATCAGGAAAAGGGGGCGTGTCCTCAAAAATACAGCAGTTAGGGAAGGTCTCATTGAGAAGTGAGCCCTTGAGTCAGGACCCTAGAGGCACAGGGCCCTGGGAAGGGTATCCAGGTGGAGGAAACAGGGCGGGAAAGGCCTGGGCTGGATGGAGCCGATACAGGAGGAGGGGCCCGGGTCAGATCAGTCTAGGCAGTGAGGTCAGATGGGTGACCAAGACTCCCCTTTGACCAGACTTTCGTCAGCTCCTCTGCGTCCTCTTTCTGACTCATCCCTGACCTTGGGCTCTGTTGTCCCATTTAGTTCAGCTTTAGCAATAATCCTACTGAATCCTTTTAGCAAAAATTCCCTACTTTTGATGTCTGATCAAATTCTTCCTCTCTCACGCTCCGTATCTTATCTCCCTGGCCTGCCTTTTGCTACCATCCCCCCAGGCTTGAAGTTTCCGCTGAGTGATTTTCCATCCAGTGACCCCCAGCACCATGCTCCTTGGCTATAAATCTCCATGTGCCCTTGTTTTCAGAGTTGAGTCCTACCATTGTCTCTCTCCTACTACAAATGGCCATGTTACAGCCTACCTTGAATAATCTGCTACGAATTTGCTTTGTTTTATTTTATTTTGGAGAAGAATCTCACTCTCACCCTGGCTAGAGTGCAGTGGCACAATCACAGCTCCTTGCAGCTTCAAACCCCTGGGTCAAGACATCCTCCCGCTCACCTCGCCTGGCTATCAATTTTTACTTCAACAGGGATACTGAATGCAGGGTACATGGGGCTTGCAATCCATAATAAGGCTTATGGGCACATGTGTGGGGTGATTATTAGTGGTGGGTGATACATGCTCAGGTACTAGAAAGATCCCATGGCTCGGCGCCTGTGGCTCAACGGGCTAAGGCACCAGCCACGTACACCTGAGCTGGCAGGTTCGAATCCAGCCCAGGCCCGCCAAACAACAATGACGGCTGCAACCAAGAAATGGCTGGGCGTTGTGGCGGGCGCCTGTAGTCCCAGCTACTTGGGAGGCAGAGGCAAGAGACTGGTTTGAGCCTAGGAATTGGAGGTTGCTGTGAGCTGTGATGCCATGGCACTCTATCCAGGGTGACAGCTTGAGGCTCTGTCTCAAAAAGAAAGAAAGATCCCAGTTCCGGATTTATAATACTGAATTGAATCTTGGCTCCTAAATGGCCATATGGACGTGGTCAAATCCCCGAGCCTTGGTGTGTAACTTTACAGGGCAGACCTTACAGGGTAGGAAAACTGTGAAAATGTTAGTTAAAAATTTAGATCACTAATCTTAAAGGTACAAAACAAACCAGGACGTTTCTGGGTAGCCTTGAGCTGTCTGTTTGCCCGGGGGTGGGGGTGGATATTTGCTGCACCTCTGCCCCCTCCCCAGGCAGGGTGGCCCTCCAGTACTTGGGAGGGTGCTGAGGTCACCCCTGCTGACCTTTCTCCCCTACTCCACATCCCCCGCTACCCCATGTCCTTTGCTCCTTTGAAAGATCTTTGTGCAGCGTCTTATCTCTCTTCTGCCCATTGGCCTGTGCACCTGTGGATGTGTTCGTGGTAGAAACAGCAACTTACCTCTGGCCCCAGTCTATCTTTATTCTTACTTATCAGCGCTGGAAGCCTGAGCCAGTGTGAGATAAAAGGCTCCTCTCAGATCTGTTTTGGGGATTGTGACCTGGTGACAAGCGGACAGGAAAGAAATCAACAAGTGACTTGACCAGGCTGAACCTCGATTTTCTCATTGTGAAAGGGAGGATCATATGATCAGCATCAAAGTGCCGGGAGGTGATTACCCCAAGCCCAGGGCTGCTTGGGCCCTGTTCCACAGGCCTCTCTCCCCATGCTGCCCACTTCTCCATCAGCCCCATCCAGCCTACGGAAACTGACAGCGTCATATGCCGCCCCTCAGCCCCGGCCTCCTTGACATTTCCGCCTCCTGGTTTCCCCCATGCACCGCTGGCCTCTCTTTCTTGGTCTTCTTTCCTGGTTCTCTCTGCTCCGTTCCTTAGATCTTGGTGTACCCTTCTCGGCTTTCTTATTCTTTCTCTCCCTGCCCTCCCCCTGTGCTCTCACTGGTGCGATGGTGACAGTCTCTGGCCCCAAACCGTCTCCTGACTTCCAAATCCTTATACGCATTTGTGTACTGGGAATTTCTACATAGATCCCCACTTCAAAGTCAGAATTTTCAAAGCCAAACAAATCATCTTTTTGGGCCAGGCGTGATGGCTCACGCCTATAATCCTAGCCCTCTGGGAGGCCGAGGCAGGGCAATTGCCAGAGCTTAGGAGTTCCAGACTAACCTGAGCAAGAGCAAGACCCTGTCTCCACTAAAAAGAAAAAACAAAAAACTAATCTAAGAGGATCGCTTGCACCTAAGAGTTTGAGGTTCCTACGAGCTATGATGCCACAGCACTCTACCAAAGGCGAAAAAGTGAGACTCTGTCTCAAGAAAAAAAAAAATCATCTTTGCTTCTTATCCTGAATCTCTGCTAATAGTGCCCATGTAAGGATACTTGTCTACACAATTGCCTGACCCAGGAACCTGGGAGTTATTCTAGTCTTCTCCCTCCGTCGCCTCCATCCTCAACATCTCATGGTCCTCAGGTCCCTTATCCTCTCTGCCCAGATCTCTCTCTAACCCTGGCCTTCTCCACCGGCCCTGCCTTAGGTGAGGTCCTGTCCGTTCCTGGCTGCTTTCCTGTGCCAGCTCCCAATAGGGCTCTCTGCCACCCCCCTTGCTTCTTCAGCCTCACACACCTCTCATCTGTCCTCCGTGTTTCTAACGCACACTCTTTCTAAAATGAGAATCTGATTCCATTCTCTGATGTGGCTCTCCTTCTTCTTTAGAGTAAATCCAGAGCTGGATCTGGCACCATGGACTGTCCGGACTCATCTCTCGTTACTACTATACAATCCATTAAACTGCTTGCTATTCCTCACATAGGCCGCTGCCTTTTCATGTTTCCACCCCTTAGCACATACTATATCCTCTTCTTAGGATGCCTTCCCTGCCCCACCATTACCTTGATCCATCTACACGGAAAATCCCTACTTATCCTTCAAGTCCAAGTTCAAGTGTTACCTTCTCCCAAAAGTCTTTTCTGATGCCCTCTTGGCTTAGAAAGTGCTCCTCCTTCCCCTACTGCACTCCATTATGACAGTCATTCATCACACTGCCGTTATCTGTTTCCTGCAACAGACCTCAGGGTAAAGGAGCACTTCTAATCTTTGTATCTCTGATCCTTCAAGAGCTCTTAACATGTAGGATCCCCTCGGAACTTGCTTGTTAAATAAGTAAAGGAATGAATGAGTGAATGAAGACTTGGGTCAGTGGCATCGAAAGGGGCATTTGTTGGAAGAAGGTCTGTGGTGTTGGGAAGATAAGAAAGTAGGAGACCAGGCATGTGACTGTAAAGAGAGGAAAATCTTTAGCCAGGATTTACTCCAGACAACCTTCCTCCACCACCCAGCATCTGTCCAGGCCCTTTCCCTTCCGTCTCTCAAAGTGCAAAACAAAATTAGAAAGGGAAAGCCTACTATTATTCTTATTTCTATGCTACATATTTTTTTTTAAGACAGAGTCTCACTATTTCACCCTCAGTAGAGTACTGTGGCATCATAGCTCACAGCAACCTCAAACTCTTGGGTTAAGTGATTCTCTTGCCTCAGCCTTCCACGTAGCTAGGACTACAGGCACCCACCACAACATCCGGCTATTTTGTTGTTGTTGTTGTTGTTGTTGTTGTTGCAGTTGTCATTGTTGTTTTAGCTGGCCTGGGCTGGGTTCGAACCCACTCACCTACCCACTGAGCTACAGGCGCCGCCTCTATGCTAAATTAAAATGCTCCACACTCCTCCTTGAGATTATCTGGTCTTCAGGATTGTGCCATGCCCCTTAACAAGGATAATCCGAAGACTGACTGCTTTTCTTTCTCCAAACATTCTCTTTCTTAAAGCGTTAGAGCAATGGATAACACCTTGTGAGATGAAAATGGTCAAATCAAGCAGATGACATTAACTCAGAAGAGCTGAGGTACCTTCCCGGCCACATTGCTCACGCAGGCCCTGTCAGCTTCCATGTCCAGGCAGCAGAGGGCCCTGACTGCCCTAACCCACACACCGGCGATTGTGAGAAATGGTCTGATGATAACAGCTCGCAACCTAAGTCATCCTTCCTCAGAAACTTTCCAAGTGTCTTTGTGGCTACCACTTGCCTTTTCAGTTTCCTTGGAAGGCCATCTGATGGCAGAAGTTCTGAATCCTATGTGACCATTGGAGAAACTGTTTCTCCCAGGAGGTGAGTAAAAACCTGGGGTCACACAGTCAATTGGAGCTCAAGCCAGGACCCACGCTGGGGCAGAAATAACTCATGAAAGGCTATTTTACCAACTCTTCTAAGAAGCATCATCTGTTCTTTATTTAAGTCTAGGGGAAAATTAAGTTTGGGAAAAAAGAATAGAAGCATAATTAAAGGATCTGGCAAGAGAATATAAAACCCGGAGGGAACAAATCATTCCTTTGTGTCTTTTTAATTTTTTTTAGCTGCTTGAGCACGCATATGATTTTCCTTATTCCTTATTCCCAAATGTTCCTCCTTTTTAAAAGAAAAAATCTCAAAGTGCTAAAGTCCAAACCCTTCAGCTCCTGACTTTTCCTGGGGCCTGTTCATCCTCTGATTCGCTCTGGCAGGGGCCTGACCAAGCAGCTCAACATGATTACGTGTTTTTTAACTTTTTTTGGTGAGACAGAGCTCGGTAGAGTGCTGTGGCGTCACAGCTCACAGCAACCTCCAGCTCTTGGGCTTAGGTGATTCTCTTGCCTCAGCCTCCCAAGTAGCTGGGACTGCAGGCGCCCGGCTATTTTTTGGTTGTAGTTGTCATTGTTGTTTTGCAGGCACAGGCTGGATTCGAACCCACCAGCTCCAGTGTATGTGGCTGGAGCCCTAGCTGCTGAGCTGCAGGCGCCAAGCCTTAACTTTTTATTATGGTAAATTTTATACGTACACAAAAGTACACGGCGACTCGATGCTAAACATAAAAACAATGAAAGCAACGAAAGACCTGGTCCTAAGGGGTTTTCGATATATTTCCATCTTGGGACAACATGGGCCCATTTTTCAATGGCATTGAGGTAAAAAGGCACTCAGAACCTGGAGGAGAATGTCTGAATCCACCTTTCTTTTCTCTTAACTGTGTGGCATTTGCAAAGTTGCTCCGAGGTGTGGTATTTTTCACTTTCAGAATACAAATAATCAGACCAACCACAGAGAATGGCTTGACAATGGAATGAGATAATGTCTGGGAACATATTTCTGTAAATTATAAAATACTCCTAAAATGTGAAAAACTATTATTAATATATCACAGGGCCCTTGGAACATCGCCACGCAAAAGCGTGGCTAATGTGCCTCAGACTGTAGACAAAAGGCTTGTGTGCCAGGACTCTGCCAAGCCCACCCCCTGAACCATTCGCCTGCCACCCCCCCCACTTTACTACCAACGTTGCTATCAACACTTCTTTTCCTCCTTCCTTCAAGGACAATTCTTTTATTGATTTTGTCTAACCAACCTTACCCAGGCTTCTCTGGTCACCACCAGTCCTGTTTTTCCAACTCAGGCTGTCTTCATTGAGAAAGACACCGTTGGCTGGGCACGGTCGCTCTAATCCTAGCACTCTGGGAGGCTGCGGTGGGTGGATTACTTGAGCTCAGGAGTTGAAGACAAGCCTGAGGAAGAATGAGACCCTTGTCTCTACTAAAGATAGAAAAACTAGCTGGGCATTGTGGCAGGTACTATGGCAGGTGCCCATCATCCCAGCTACTTGGGAGGCTGAGGCAAGAGGATCAGTTGAGCCCAGGAGTTTGAGGTTGCTGTGAGCTATGATGCCACAGCACTCTACCCAGGGTGACAGAGACTCTGTCTCAAAAAAAACCAAAAACAATTATAATTCAAATCATTGAAAGACCCCTTCAAGGAGGGCACCTGTGATCTTATTCTAACAAAATCCTAATGGGCAGCACCTTGCCCAGTGTTAGGACTCAGGCAGGAAGCAATGTGGGCATAGAAAGGAGACTATAGAAGGAAGATCCCTGTGACAGGCTCAGCCTGACTCCTGAGGGTTAAGGGTGAACCCCTCCCCCTATTCAGAAGGTAGTTTAGGGACCAGTGGTGAACAAGGTGAAATCCATGGCCTCCCAAACATGTAACCATACAAATAAATAGTAAGATAAACATAAACGGTATTTCAGATTTTGAAAAATAATGCAGAATTAAGGACAAGAAAGAGACTACAGCCTGACTGAGAGGGATTTGCAGCTGGCAGCCATCCCAGTTCCCCAGAGGGAGCTAGTTTTAGGATGAAGCTGTCACTATAGACAACAGAACAGAAAAAGGAGAACTCGAGTCTTGGAGGCTGTTCTTAAGCCCCTGTTGTTTTTCTGTTTGTTTGGTTGGTTGGGTTTTTTTGTGGCCTGGTTTTGCTCTGTTGCCCATGCTGGAGTGCAGTGGTGTGATCATAGCTCTTTGCAGCCTCCCACTCCTGGGCTCAGGGGCTGGGATAATTGGCATAAGTCACCATGCCCAGCATGCCACTTATCATTGAACCTTGACACAACTCGAGTTGGCCCACCAACTCTGGGCCTTCCAGGTAGGTGAGTTAATGACTTTTCCAGGTCATTTTTATTCAAGCTTTCTATTCCCAACAACCAAATGCATCATGACTGACGTACTCCTCTACTGGGTTATCATGCCCTGCCCAGGCCGTTTATCTATCCAGCCAGAATTCTGCCAATCCCAAGTTTCTCATTCTTCCTGCATTTCTATGCTGTTACCAGGCTGAGGCCTTCTTACTATGCCTAAATGATACTTGACAAATGTCTGTTGAACTGAATTGAGGGAGTAAGCCCCAGGCCTTCTTACCAGAAGATGCAACAATTCTAGTCTCCTCAAAGACAAGGGTCTTCCAAAATAAAACTGTGTAACCCTTTCTAGGTCACAGGAAGCTTTCACGGCTCGGCACCTGTGACTCAACGGGCTAAGGCGCCAGCCACGTACACCTGAGCTGGCGGGTTCGAATCCAGCCCGGGCCCGCCAAACAACAATGACGGCTGCAACCAAAAAAAAATGGCTGGGTGTTGTGGCGGGCACCTGTAGTCCCAGCTACTTGGGAGGCAGAGGCAGGAGACTCACTTGAGCCCAGGAATTGGAGATTGCTGTGAGCTGTGATGCCAGAGCACTCTATCCAGGGTGACAGCTTGAGGCTCTGTCTCAAAAAAAAAAAAAAAAAAAGATACAGGAAGCTTTCACATATGTTATGCCATTTAATTTTGCATGAGTCACTACAAAAGCTCTTTTTTTTTTCATGGTAACAACTGCTTTATGGGTGGCAGTTAATACAAGTCAATAAATATTGATCCCGAGGAAGAGCTCAGTTATTTATCAGATTACTGGTCCATAGAGAGCTAAATGAAAGTGAATCAAGCGATTGCTGGGATCACTGAAGTCAATCCCACTTCTGGGGAAATGAAGCCATAGCCAGCTGATAGAGGGCATATATGCTGTCCCACCAACTGTAAGAATCACGGTGGCTCTTTACAGGAGGGCATCAGTGACCCCACCCTTTAGGTGCACCAGAATCCCATTATCCTCCTGAAACAGCTTTTGTTTCTCTGGAACTTTATTTTTGAAGCAGTGCTTATGGTGCTCAAGGCAATCTGAGGGAGAACCACCAGCTACCACAGCACCTTGGCTCAGTCACCGCCCACCAACCACAAAAACCCACTACAAAAGTTTTGAGATAGGTTGTGTTATGGTTCATTATTTCACTTCCAAGAAACATCGTCCTCAGTGCCCTTTCTGATTCATCTGTGCAAGTTTCAGCTTGCTCTGCTTATTGGTGTTGCTGGGAGGGCTTCCTCTGCTTCTGTCCACATGGATTTTACGTTTCTTGATTTTTGTCTATCTCAAAACTTTTGTTTTTTCTTTTTTTTCTCTTTTTTCTTTTTCTTTTCTTTTCTTTTTTCTTTTTTTTTTTTTGTATTATCTGAAAACTTTTGTAATGACCAATGGTACCATCATTCTCTTCCTATCCTAGGGACCATCCTTATCTTCAAATAAATGAGAAAGGTTAAGTCAGGGGCATGGCAATGAGGTGACACCCAAAGGTATTCCAACTTCCAATCTACTACTCTTTTCTGGACCCTAAAAATAAACTAGAAGATGCCGTGGATAATTCAGGTTCCAGGTAAACCAGAAGAATTACCAAAGTGATGTACATATGCTATTGACCTAGGGGAACAAAGCTCCTGGAGATGACAGTCTGGAGGACATGTTTAATTATGATCATCCAGGCACTGGAGGGGCCAAATATTTGTGTCAGGAACACCAGAGCTGCCTTCTGTGCTACTTTAACCAAAGCTGATTGTAACCCACACAGACTCCTGAGAAGGCAGCATAAAGGCTTTGCAGCACCTTCTTCACACCCCCAAACACTCCCCTTATAATGCCAGTGATACATTAATTGTTCTTGTTTTTCATTGCATGCAAGTCATTTTTATGTTTAAAATTTATCTTATTTTCAAAACTTTTTAGAGTTACAGAAAAGAGGTGATATTAGTGCCAAGTTCCAGTATATTTCATTCCCAGTGTCCTCTGCTACTGACTTCTTACATTAGTGTGGTGTAGTAGTCAGAATGAATGGAACAAAATTTCAAAATAGCAGATGGCCAAGGGGAGTACTACAAAGATGACTGTAGTGATTCAGCAATGAGGTATGTAGGACTTTTCCTAGGATGAGTTCAAGAACTTAACTTTCTGACCTCATATATGCATATGAGATGGAATCTCCCTATTTATTTCGAGATAGCGTCTCACTATATTGCTCAGGCTGGTCTTGAACTCTTGAGCTCAAGTGATCCTCCTGCCTTACCCTCCCAAGGTGTTAGAATTATAGGTGTGAGCCACTGAGACTGGCCTTTACTATTGTGTCTATTTCAGGATCCCATGCAGGAGACAACATTACATTTAGTCATCAGTGCTGTGGCATCACAGCTCACAGCAACCTCAAACTCTTGGGCTTAAGTGATCTCTTGCCTTAGCCTCCCGAGTAGCTGGGACTACAGGCACCTGCCGCAATTTTTTTTGGTTGTAGTTGTCATTGTTGTTTGGCAGGCCCGGGCTGGATTTGAACTCACGAACTCTAGTGTGTGCACCTGGCGCCCTAGCCTCTGAGCTACAGGTGCTGAGCTTTGGCTTGGTTTTTTTATTACCTTGACAGTTTTTCTTTTCTTTTTTTTTTTTTTAGACAGAGCCTCAAGTTGTCACCCTGGATAGAGTCCTGTGGCATCACAGCTCATAGCAACCTCCAATTCCTGGGCTCAAGCGAGTCTCCTGCCTCCTTCTCCCAAGTAGCTGGGACTACAGGCGCCCGCCACAATGCCCTGCCATTTTTTTTTTTTTTTTTTTTTGGTTGCAGCCGACATTGTTGTTTGGCGGGCCCAGGCTGGATTCGAACCCGCCAGCTCAGGTATACGTGGCTGGCACCTTAGCCTGTTGAGCCACAGGCGCCGAGCCTACCTTGACAGTTTTGAGGAATACTGGCCAGGTATTTTGTAGAATGCCCTGTTGTTGGATTTGGCTGACATTTTCTTAATGATTAGAATGGGGTTATGAGTTTTTGAGAGGGTAACCACAAAGATAAAATGCCCTTTGCATCACATCCTATCCCGGGTACATACTATCAACATGATTAATCACAGACCACGTTGACCTTGATCAGGAGGAGGTGGTGTTTGTCAGGCTGCTTCACTGTAAATTTACTCATTTTTCCTCCTGTCCTCTTAGGAAGGAAGTCACTGTGAAGAGCCCACATGTGAATACTGAAGACTTAAGCTCCACACCCTGCAGCATGGAGTATCTTCATAAAATGTTTGGAATTCTTCTGCAGTGTGATTGGGGGCTCCTTCATTTACTTATTTATTTGATCACTTATTTATGTCCATAGAGACGCGTAGATCTTTATTTTATGCCTTAGGGTATAATCCATATTTATCTATATGGTTGCTCAAATTGTGCTAGTTTTGGCCATCAGGAGCTTTTCCATTGGCTAGTTGCACTTGTAACCCGAATGTATATCATGATGTCTTTTTATGCAAAAGAGTCAGAAGAAAAAGCTTGTTTTCTACCCTACCTCTACCACAAATGTTTGT
This sequence comes from Perodicticus potto, assembly GCA_963574655.1. Lineage (NCBI taxonomy): Eukaryota > Metazoa > Chordata > Mammalia > Primates > Lorisidae > Perodicticus > Perodicticus potto. Next base: position 32,513 of record CAUYRH010096047.1, on the reverse strand, counting down.
GTCCCTCTGGTCATTTCTCAACTCATCTCTCCTTTTCTTCACCTGTGCAGTGAAGTTAGCACCATCCGCTTCCCCTCACCCCTGCGGTGGCTGTGAAACTAAAGTGAGACGACGGGCAGGAAAGGACTCTCAAAAATTAAAAACCAAAACCGAAAACAAAAAATGCAAATCCAAGGTTTTATTTTAAAACCCCGCTTCCCCTCCCCACTCGCCCTGTGGAGCTTCACACTTCGAGCACCGACAGATAGATACTTTCATAGCTTTTGAGTGAGTGACTGAATGAGTTCAGTGCGCATGCGCGCTTCCCCGGGCTTCGCCCGCAGGCGAGCAGTGACGAGCCACCGCAGCCCGGGCGCGCCCGAACATGCTGTCTCCAACTCAGCTCGTCTCAGAGCAGTTCCACAAAATTCGCAGGTGGGCTTGGGTCTTGCAAGAATGCGTAAGCTATATAACGTGCCATCAAGGAAATAAATTTACAATCTAGCAGGGATCCAGGCACGCAAACAGCTTTTCATGGGGAGTGGGACGTATCTCTTGGTCACCAGATAGGCAGGTCTACTTTGTAATTTTTTCTGTAACCCAACTTAATCTCTATCAAAATCTCCATCCCACCTGACTGGTCAGGCCAATTCCAGGCTGTTTCGGTCATCTTCCTTCTGCACTTCAGGTGTTTCTTCCTCCCAGTCCCTTTCCCCCTGTGGCTGCAGCACGTACTGAGTAGGTGTTAGAGGCAGGGGAAGCATCTGATGACCTGGGTGTCATCTGTTACTGCTGTGCTGGCCTCTTCCTGGTCCTCAGGTGTGGTTACCTGTCCACCTGCTTCTTTACGGTGCAGACACCATCGGGATCCTCTGGCTGGTTGTTGTGCATTGTTTTTCCTGGGGATACAAGGAAATCGGGAATTCTTTCACACTGCTGCTGCCATCAGCCTCTCACAGGACAGTCTCTGCCTTCTGCTCTCAGGCCACAGGGGCAGAAGGAACACCTGCATGATTCCAGGGCCCAGAAAAGAATCAGGGAAGGTGGCGGCACCAGCCACATACACCAAAGCTGGTGGGTTAGAATCCGGCCCAGGTCAGCTAAAGCAACAATGACAATTGCAAAAGAAAAATAGCCGGGCGTTGTGGCAGGTGCCTGTAGTCCCAGCTACTTGGGAGGCTGAGGCAAGAGAATCTTTTAAGCCCAAGAGTTGGAGGTTGCTGTGAGATGTGAAGCCATGGCACTCTACCAAGGGCAATAGCATGAGACTCTGTCGCAAAAAAAAAAAAAAAAAGAAAGAAAGAATCAGGGAAGGTTTTCTCTACTTTGGGGTACTCACACTTATTGGGGATACTATCATCACACCCCTTTCAAGGCTGCCTCTGGTAAGGAGGCCCTTTCTAAGTGCTCACCCTCTCCATCCTGCTTCCACCCCAGGCCTCTCAGATTCTTCCTCTTGGGAAATGGAGGTGGGTGGAGGGGAACCCAGCTCAGCCAGGACTCTCTTACATTATTACAGCCTACACCTGGACTAGGATGGTTCTCCAAAGACCCAGTAACGTGATCACATCATTCCTGCTTTTGACTCCAGAGGCCTTTTATCTAGCTGGCCTGTTGCAGGCAGATCTCAAGAAGATAAAAGAGCAGATGCAGTGAGGGGGCGGCACCCCAGAACCAATGAGCATGGAAGCAGCCCCCTCTCCCTTTAGGAAGACAGTGCAGTGGGGATCACAGCACTGAGGCCGTTGAGGTCTTCACCAGGGACCTCGCCCCTGCTCCTCCTTCAGGATGTCCTTTTAGGCCCCTTTTACCTTCTGAGATTAATAATAATAAGGCCTTAGGTTTGCCCAACTCTTCTGTTTACCAAGCATTTTATTTTCCTTAGTGTATTTGATTACTATATCCCTATGAAGAAGGCAGGTCTAGTGATTCTCATTATATAGATGAGGAAACTAAGGTTCAGAGAGGTTAAGAGATAATGCCCAGGCATAGAAGAGAACCACAACAATCACCAGAACTTCCCATCTTCTGTTTCTTTTCTTTTCTTTTCTTTTCTTTTCTTTTTTTTTTTTTGAGATAGAGTCTCACTCTGTTGCCCAGGCTAGAGTGCCATGGCATTAGCCTAGCTCACAGCAACCTCAAACTCCTGGGCTTAAGTGATCCTCCTGCTTCAGCCTCTCAAGTAGCTGGGACTACAGGTGCCCCCCACAACACTCAGCTAATTTTTCTATTTTTAATAGAGATGGGGTCTCTCTCCAGCTCAGGCTGGTCTCAAACTCCTGAGCTAAAGGGATCCTCCTACTTCGGCCTCCCAGAGTGCTAGGATTATAGATATAAGTCACCATGCCTGGCCTAAACATTTTTATTGCTAATTGGTTTCCAGATGCTACTGGTGGTGGTGTTCTGGAGACCTCAACCTGAGGTCCTCTTCTGACAAGACTTAGTGACCCACAAGACATATCAAGAAAGAAAGGAGATGTGTTGAAGACTTCAAGGTTATCACTATGGCGATCTGGGAAGGCAGGGAGGGACTATAACAGGAGAAGCTTATTTGGGACAGAATAGGATGAGTTTAGTTTGGAATATATATATATATATATAACATTATATTATATTATATATATATAATTTTTTTTTTCTGGAGACAAAGTCTCACAGCAGTCTTAAACTCTTGGGCCTCTGCCTTGCTCACCACAATGCCCAGCTAATTTTTCTTTTTTCTTTCTTTCTTTTTTTGAGACAGAGCCTCAAGCTCTTCTAAACACCCTGGATAGAGTGCTGTGGCATCACAGCTCACAGCAACCTCCAATTCCTGGGCTCAAGCGAGTCTCCTGCCTCCGCCTCCCAAGTAGCTGGGACTACAGGCGCCTGCCACAACGCCCAGCCATTTTTTGGTTGCAGTTGTCATTGTTGTTTGGCAGGCCCAGGCTGGATTCGAACCTGCCAGCTCAGGTGTACGTGGCTGGCGCCTTAGCCTGTTGAGCTACAGGTGCTGAGCCTAATTTTTCTATTTTTTAATTTAATTTAATTTAATTTTGAGACAGAGTCTCACTGTGTTGTCCTCAGGTAGAGTGTTGTGGCACAGCTCACAGCAACTTCAAACTCTTGGGCTTAAGCAATTCTCTTACCTCAGACTCCCAAGTACCTGGGACTACAAGTGCCTGCCACAATGCTGGGCTATTTTTTGTTGCAGTTGTTTAGCCAGCTTGGGACAGGTTGGAATCCGCCACCCTCGGTGTACGTGGCTGGTGCCATAACCACTGTGCTATAGGTGCCGAATCTAATTTTTCTATTTTTAGTAGAGATGGGCTCTCACTCTTGCTCAGGCTGGTCTGGAACGCCTGAGCCCCAGTGATCCTCTCACCTCAGCCTCCCACAGTGCTAGGATGACAGGTGGGAGCCACCACGCCTGGCCTAGTTTAGAATATATTGAATTTAAGGTCCCTTTGGAACCCCCAAAAGGAGATATCTAAAGAATAATTGGATAATATGGGTCTGGAACTCAGGAAAGAAACTGCATTATTTTAAAGATTTGAAAGTCATCAGAATATAGTTGGTAGTCGAAGCCCCAAGCATGAATGAGTTTGCCCAGGGAGACTGTGGGGAATGAGAAGAGGAGAAACTCAAGGGTAGATCCCTGTAGATGAAGCTCAGTTTCGGTCAAAATCCTCAGTACTTGAGAAAAATAAGATGGGCATGAATTTCCACTTGTTTTTAACCACATGCGTCTTTTGTGTGATTGCAGTGACCCAGGTTCAGGTAACAGTTTCATAGGGCTTCGGAATCCTTAAAATTCTAACCAACAGGGCGGCGCCTGTGGCTCATCGAGTAGGGCACCAGCCCCATATGCTGAAGGTGGTGGGTTCAAACCCAGCCTCGGCCGAACTGCAAAACAAAAATAGCCGGGCGTTGTGGTGGGCGCCTGTAGTCCCAGCTACATGGGAGGCTGAGGCAAGAGAATAGCCCAAGCTCAGGAGTTGGAGGTTGCTGTGAGCTGTGTGATGCCATGGCTCTCGACCGAGGGTGTAAAGTGAGACTCTGTCTCTACATAAAAAAAAAAAAAAAGATTCTAACCAATGGGCAGCTATAATCCATCAGTGAATGACATGTCAGAAGTTAAACAAAGCCTTTATTTTTAAATTTAATCATGAATAAAGTATGCTTGGCCAAGTAGCAGAAACTCCCAGAGCTTCAGTTTCTTCAGCTCTAAAATTGGGATACTGGGCGGCGCCTGTGGCTCAGTGAGTAGGGCGCAGGCAGGTTCAAACCTGGCCCAGGCCAAACTGCATCAAAAAATAGCTGGGCCTTGTGGCAGGTGTCTGTAGTCCCAGTTACTCAGGAGGCTGAGGCAAGAGAATCGCCTAAGCCCAAGAGCTGGAGGTTGCTGTGAGCTGTGACTCCACAGCACTCTACTGAGGGCAATAAAGTGAGACTCTGTCTCTACAAAAAAAAAAAAAAATTGGGGATACTGATACCTCCTGCACAGAGTTGCTGGGAATGTGGGGATGTTGTCAAGCATGACGCAGGTCAGTTCCACAGCAGCATCTCAATAAAGGTAATTCCTGTGATGCCAATGAGACCCCTGCCAAGTGAGTCTAATTCCCTAACTAAAGCTTCTTGGTGAGGGGCCAATGAAAGACTCCATTCCTGTGGAATTCCACCTCGCACAGAGAGTGAGTTAAAGTGTGGAAAATAGCACTAATAATTTCAGTATCATGACAATGGTAATTTTAGAATTCAGAGTGGGGGAAGAAACCAATTACGTAGAGCAATGCCTGTGTCGACCATTGTCTCATTGTGTTTTTATAACAATTGAAGCAGAATTGTGTGTGCTATCCTGTGTGCTAGGAGGGCTGGATATATTGCTTCATTTAATGTATCAATGTACTGTATTTAAATAAGGCCCCGGTGAATGGCTCTGATTGTTTCTTGAGATGAACTGCGTCCCGCTGATCCCAGCAAATGCTGTTGCTGACATGGTCCAAGCTGGGTCATTGCAGGTCATTGTGGATGGCTTGTTGTCAGGTGTTGAGAGCAGCAGATGGCTGGCCACAGCTCAGACTGGATGGATAGGCCGGCCCAGCCTGCAGAGAAAAGCACAGCCTTTCTTTTGTTCATCGAAGCTGTTTTCCCTCTTGTCCTCCTCTGTTCTCATTGTCTCTGCGAGCCCCAGTACTTTCTTTGGTTTGCCTGCTATTTTTCTCCCAAACAAAACCCTTCTCCACCTGAGAGAGAACGCCCTCCTCACATTACCTTTTATCTGAATATCAATTTCAGCTTCTTAAGCAGACAGCCTTATCTATAGTCCTGCTGCTTTGCTTAGATGCCGTCTGGAAAGAAGTAAAATTGAATTTGTGGGGCTTGGCTGACATCTCTCCTCACCCTCCTGCACCTTCTGTCCAGAGAATTCTCACCTCTTTTCACGTCCTGATATGCTAACGAAATAGACACTCTTTCTTTGTTTCTTCTAAACACAGAGTGAAGTGCATTTCCTAATGGTTTGGTTTTCAGGTAGGCTGAGCAGAATCAAAGGCATAAACCACCAACAAGACATGTATAAGAATAAAGGAAGTCGGGTGGCGCCTGTGGCTCAGTGGGTAGGCCGCAGGCCCCACATACTGAGGGTGGCGGGTTCAAACCTAGCCCCAGTCAAACTGCAACAAAAAAATAGCTGGGCGTTGTGGTGGGTGCCTGTAGTCTCAGCTACTCGAGAGGCTGAGGCAAGAGAATCGCCTAAGCCCAGGAGATGGAGGTTGCTGTGAGCTGTGTGACACCATTGCACTCTACTGAGGGCAATAAAGTGAGACTCTGTCTCTACAAAAAAAAAAGAAAAAAAAGAATAAAGGAAGTCATTGAAAATGATTGAAAAAATAAAATATAATCAGAGGCTGTTGGTATTCTCTGTAGTTATTTTATCAAGAAGTGGGAGAAGGGCTCAGCGCCTGTGGCTAAAGTGGCTAAGGCGTCAGCCACTCACACCTGAGCTGGCAGGTTTGAATCCAGCCCAGGATTCAAACAACGATGACAGCTGCAACCAAAAAATGGCCGGGCGTTGTGGCGGGCGCCTGTGGTCCCAGCTACTTGGGAGGTGGAGGCAGGAGACTCTCTTGAGCCCAGGAATTGGAGCTTGCTGTGAGCTGTGATGCCACAGCACTCTATCCAGGGTGACAGTTTGAGGCTCTGTCTGAAAAAAAAAAAAAAAGTGGGAGAAGATTATTTTATATACCTATAAATGTATGTTATTAACTAATTTTATTATATTAGGGTTTTTTCTTTTTTAACCAAACAACCAGGTATGCTTCACTGGTTTTTAAAAGCATATCAATACATCTTTGATCTAACCAACCCATGATTTCTTCCCTCCCCCTCCAACCTCTATCCCTTGGCCATTAAGTGATCAGCAAACTCACTTATGTCCTCAGACCCTTTTCTGCATATTTCCTGTACCTCCGGGCCTAAGTTGAAGTTCACAGTAACTGTGCGCCTTCTGATACATGTGAATGTCTTTATACTCCCAAATTCATGTGTTGAAATCCTAACCCCCAAGGTGATAGTATTAAGAAGCAGAGTCTTTGGGAGGTGATGAGATCATAGAGCAGAGCCCTCATGAATGGGATGAGGCACTTACAAGAGGCCTGAGGGAAAGTCTGTCCTCATGTCCATCTGCCTTGTGAGGACACAGGAACCGAGCCTCAGCAGACACCAAATCTCCCAGCACCTTGCTCTCGCACTTCCCAGACTCTAGAACTGTGACAAAGAAGTGTCTGTTTTTTATAAGCTATCCATTTCTTTTTTAAATTTTTTTTTTAAATTTATTTGAGACAGAGTCTCAAGCTGTCGCCCTGGGTAGAGTTCCGTGACATCACAGCATACAGCAACCTCCAACTCTTGGGCGTAAGTGATTCTCTTGTTTCAGCCTCCCAAGTAGCTGGGACTACAGGCACCTGCCACAATGCCTGACTATGTTTTGGTTGTAGTTGTCATTGTTGTTCAGAAGGCCCGGGCTGGATTTGAACCCAGCCAGCTCTGGGGTATGTGGCTGGCACCCTCGCCATTGAGCTTCAGGTGCCGAGTCAGCTATCCATTTCTTGATGCTTCATTACAGGAACCTGAGTCAGCTAAGCCTCTCTTAGTTCTCTCTTCTTTCCCAACAGCTCAGGGTCAGATGGTAGGAGAGGGGTTCTTCCTTTGCTACTTCCAGACCATTATTCTTCCACCTTCTTAATTAAGATTAATTAAAACAAAAATACCCAACAGCAATGATAAACCCAGCTCCTTCAAAGCTCATGCTGTTTTCTATCACATTTCTCTGCCTCTCCTCATTTATCGCTTTCTGTCATTTACTGAATAACATAGACCTACTTCGTGGTTTTTGTTTCTTATGATCCCTGCTGTTGATCTCAATAACCTTTGCATGCACGTAGGCTTCACCCAACACCTTGTGCATCAACTCACAGATTCTTAACTCTTCACCAGCCCACTCTGGATGGTGTCTATCATCTCCACGTGTCTGCACTCCTTCCAAAATCATGAGTTTGCAGATGCAACGTTTAGACCACATCTTCCTATCTTGCCGGAACGTCTTCAGCCTCCTGGAGGCCTCTGATTTAATAATCTAACTACTTATTTTTTCCTTTTGTCTGTCTGCCCTCTCTTGACAATCACTTACATCTCTATGACTTCCATTTCATGACTTACTGGTTTCATCATTCCTTTAACACTACCTTCGACTCTGTTGCCCTTCTCTCCTCTCATCACATCAACCTCACTACCAGCACTATAGGAAACCGCAAAATGGAGCAAATTACTGTCACTTTGTATTAAAGATCACTCACTTCAGATGCATATGTACTGAAGCTTACGATTCCTACTGTAACTCTACTAAGGTTGATCTTGGTGCTGGTTAATTTTATGTGTCAACTTGGTTAAGTGATGCCCAAGTTGCTGGTAAAACATTATTTGTGGGTGTGTCTGTGAGGGTGTTTCTCGAAGAGATTAGCAATGAATTGGTCGGCTGAGTAAACAAGGTCTACCCTCATTAATGTGGACAGGGATAGTCCAACCCCTTCAGGCTCAAACAGAAGGAAAAGGCAGAAGAAGCTGCCAGGTGTGGCGGGTCACGCCTGTAAGCCTGTAACACTCTGGGCGGCTGAGGCAGGCAGATTGTTTCAGCTCAGGAGTTTGAGACCAGCCTGAGCAAGAGTAAGACCCTGACTCTACTAAAAATAGAAAAACTAGCTGAGCATTGGTACCTGTAATCCCATCTACTTGGGAAGCTGAAGCAAGAAGATTGCTTGAGCCACAAGAGTTTGACTCAAAAGCAAAAAAAAAAAAAAAAAAAAAAAGGCAGAGCGGCCCCTGTGGCTCAGTGAGTAGGGCCCCAGCCCCATATAACAAGGGTGGCGGGTTCGAACCCGACCTTGGCCAAACTGCAATAAAAAATAGCTGGGCATTGTGGTGGGCACCCATAGTCCCAGCCACTTGGGAGGCTGAGGCAAAAGGATCGCCTAAGCCGAAGAGCTGGAGGTTGCGATGAGCTGTGACGCCACAGCACTCTACCGAGGGCGACAAAGTGAGACTCTGTCTCAAAAAAAAAAAAAAAAAAAGGCAGAGAAGAGGAAGGACAAATTCTCTCTCTCTCTTCTTGAGCTGAGACCTCAGAGCTCCTGGTTAACTTTACTCTGTTCTTGCACCAGCACCATCTCTCTCTCTCTCCAGGTTTTACTTCTGCCTCTCTAGAGTCATCTCCTCAGAGCCTGTACTGGACATCTTCCTTTTTGCACACAAATCCCCTCTCCAGTTTTCTCCACCATGTTCTGTGCCCTGGAAGGCTGATTCATTGATGTCCTGGCTCATTTTCTCCCTTATTTCTTGTCGGGTCCAGCCAATGGGATGCCCCTGCAGGAAATTGAAGGGTAGGAAGAGAAAAAGGATGCCCTATGTATGTCCCAGCCCTAGGTCCACGGGACTGCTGTGGATTGACTACCCCTTCCTATCAAAGGCTACAACTCCTGTTGGGAGCTGCCCACACTCAGCTCCTCTTCCAGGCTGCTGGCCCTGCCCCTTCCTCTGGCCTCTTCAGTCCTGGATTAGTAAAGCTCTATCTTTAGGGTTCACCCTGGGGGTGATGCACTATCCCTTTTGGTTTCCCTAAGCCTTGTCCACAGCTTTGTAAACAGACCCTTTACAAAATTACGTTCAGACAAATTAGTGTGAATATGTTTTCCAGATTCCTGCTAGGGTCCTGACGCGTCTCCTCCAACTGAGCTGCAAATGTTGAGGCTCCTCAGTCTTCAGTCTTGCTTCCTTTTCTCTCTATATTCTTCCCAGGTTATCTCACTCGCTTCTGTTGTGTACACTGACACTATCTCTAAGAAATTGCACCCCTGGCTGAGAACTTGCCTTTGGTTTTGAGACCTCTAGAGCCAGTTGCCTACTGGGGATTCCTACAGACACTGGCCATACCAAGGGAGCATGCTCCTTGCCCTGGTGTTAAGCATGACTGCCTGGCCAGCCTCTGCACTATCACCGTTGCCATTTCTTAAAGTTCTTCAAACACCCCTTGTCCTTCTCCTTACCCCCATCTTTTGTATCATCTCTTTCTCTAAACTGGCCTCTACCCAAAGGCAGTAGTGATAGTTCATTCAAAGTACAAGACATTCTCAATTAAAATAGAACTTTATTCTGAAAGTTCATCAGTTTAGAATTCCCAATGCTTTTCCCCAGAGAAACCATGCTATAGCTTCTGCCCAGATTTCTAGCCTACTTCACAAAGACAGTGAAAGGCATATTGTACTTGTAAGCTTCTCGGGGGCAATCATCTTGTCTAATGCATTTTTTTGTTGTTGTTTAAGTTCTCAAATTCTGTCTCTCTCTTCTTGAACTGAGACATCAGAGCTCTGGCTCTTGGTTAAAAAAAAAAAAAAAGAAGAAGAAGGTTTATTGAGATAGGATTGAAATACCATACAATTTGGCCATTAAAAGTGTGTAATTCTGGGGCTCGGCGCCCATGCTCAGTGGCTAGAGCGCTGGCCACATACACCAGGGCTGGTGGGTTTGAACCTGACCTGGGCCTGCTAAACAATAATGACAACTGCAAAAACAAACAGTCAGGCATTGTGGTGGATGCCAGTAGTCCCAGCTACTTGGGAGGCTGAAGCAAGAGAATCGCTTAAGTCCAAGAGTTTGAGGTTGCTGTGAGCTGTGACACCACAGCACTGTCTCTACCAAGGGCAACATAGTGAGACTCTGTCTCAAAAACAAAAAAAAAGTGTGTAATTCTGTACGTAGGTAGATCACTTGAGCTATGGCATCTGAGACCAGCCTGAGCAAGAATAAAACCCCATCTCTTAAAAAAATGTGTAATTCGGTGTTTTTCAGTACATTTCCAGTGAGTATAGCATCACCATAATCTAATTTTAGAACATTTTCTCCCCCCTCAAACCAAATCCCATACCCATTAGCAGACATCTCATCTCCTCACCCTACACCCCACCCATCCCTAGGTAACCACTAATGTACTTTTCTTTCTCTGTGGATTCATCCATTCTGGATATTTACATAAATACATTCATACAGTATATTGTCTTTTGCGATGGGTGTCTTTCACTTAGTGTAACGTTTTAAGGTTCATCATGTGATAGCCCATATCAGTACTTCATTGTTTTTCATTGCCAAATACTATATTCCATAGTATGGATAGATCACATTTTGCTTATCCATTCATCTATTGATAGATGTTTAGGCTGTTTCTATGTTTTAGTTGTTAGGAATAATGCTGCTGCAAATATTTCTATTTCTTGCGTAGATACAAAGTCTTATTTCTCTTGGGTAAACAGTTAGGAGTGGAATTGTCAGATCATATGGTAAGACTATGTTTAACTTTTTGAGTAACTGCCAGTTTTCCAAAACAGTTACCATTTTGCCTTCTTGGTGAACAGATTTTTTTTTTTTTTTTTTTTTTTTTTACTTCAGCTCTTTGAATATATCTGTCTTCTCGCTGTTTTCTGGCCTCTATGATTTCTGATGAAAAGGCAACTTTTAATCTTACCGGGTTTCCTTTATGTGTGAAGGGGTGTTTTTTTTTTTCCTTGATGTTTTCAAGATTCTCTTTGTCTTTCCACATGGGATTGGGATGTGCCTGATAAGCATCTCTGTTTTTATCTTAGAGTTTGTTGAGCTTCTTCAATGCATATATTAAAGTTTTGCATCAAATTTGGAAAGTTTTCAGCCATTTCTCTTTTGTCCCTTTTCCTCTTTCTTCTCCTTTTGGGGCTCTCATCATATGTTAGCATGTTAATTGTGGCCCACATGTCTCTGAGTCTCTATTTTCCTTTATTCATTTTCATTTCTGTTTGTCAGATTGGCATGATCTCTGTTAACCTGCCTTCAAGTTTGCTAATTCTTTCTTTTGCCAGTTAACATCTGCTGTTGAGCCTCTCTATTGAATTATTCATTTCCATTACTGTACTTTTCAATTCCAAATTTCCATATGACTATTTTTTTAATGATTTCTATCTCTTCACTAATATATTTGATGAAGTATTTTCATCATACTTTCCTTTATTTCTATAAGCATGCTTTCCTTTAGTTCTTTGAACATATTTATAACAGCAACCTTGAAGTCTTTGCTAAGTATAGCACCTGGGCCTTCCAAGGCAGTTTCTGTTGCCTGCATTTTTTCTTTGGTATGGGTCATAGTTCCTAGTTTCTTTCAATGTCTCACTATTTTTTGTTGAAAACTAGATATTTTAGGCAATGTATTGTAGCAACTTTGGACACTGATTCCTTCAAGATAGTTGTTTCCTTGGTCATTTGTTTGTTTAGTAGTTAGGCTGCAACAATTCTGCAAAGTCTATTTTACCCACAGTATGCATCCTCTAATGTCCCTGCTTATATTTTTCTCCCTTATTTTTGTCTTTTAGCCTGGGTGGCTAGGAATTGACCCTGCATTGGCATAAGCCACCTATTAGTTAAAGATTGTGCTTAAGTCCCCTTACTCTGTTAGCTTTTTAACCCTATGCTGTTGGAAATCGATGTGTGATGTGGAGGCAGTTATCACAGGGCAGAGAGCTCACTATTTTTCTCCCATGTTCAGCCAGGAGCTAGTAGCTTGGTGGCTTCTTCTCTGATTATTCCTTGGAAGATGCAGCCTTGGGCATGCACACAGTCTTCCAGATTGCCAGGATGACTGTGATTTTATTTTTAAGTCTAGCTTTCTAGGAGTCACTCCTGAGTCAGAATAACTTATTGTTCAGTCAGTTTTTAATCACAGGTTGTGCTTAAGCCTTTTGTCCCAACACTTGCGAGGCTGAGGCAGGTGGATTACCCAAGCTTTCAGGTTCAAGACCAGCCTGAGCAAGACCTTGTCTCTAAAAATAGCCGGGCATTGTGGCAGGTGCCTATAGTCCCAGCTATCTGGGAGGCTGAGGCAAGACAATCGCTTAAGCCCAGGAGTTTGAGGTTGCTGTGAGCTATCACACCATGGCACTCTACCAAGGGTAACAAGTGAAACTCTGTCTCAAAAAAAAAAAAAAAAAGCCCTTTGTGCCAATAAAATGTCCACTGTATGTTGGTGGGCCTTTGGGTGACATGAGGAATGCTTTGAAATCTGCCCCACATCCTGCCCTGATTGTTCTCAAGCGGGTGCGCATAGCACAATCTTTCTGACCCCTTTGCCCCCAGTAGAGTTGACTGTGACTGTAGGAGGACTCTACTTGGCTTTCTCTTTCCCTTAAACTTCTAGCTTCTCTTCTATCTTGTTTGTAGCATGCATACGTGCCAGTCTCCTCTTAATTGCTCTCCAACAAGATCACCATTATTTTTACAAGTGACCTCCCATATGGATCTCTGTACTCTTTCTTCTCTATAAAATCAGTCTCTTCGGGCAGAGCTGTGGCTATTTTCCTTTTTGTGGCCTGCCTTTCCTACTGGGCAGAACTCCTGTACCATTACACTGGAGCTGGATCATACAGCCTCCTTCCCCAGGGTGACATCCCTGCTCTGTGAGTGCTCACTAGGATTGGGGAGTGTGAAGGCCCCTGTCTTCTCATTTTACCTCTCCCAGCATGGAATTTCTGATGTGCAAGTGAACTGAAGTGTGGGAGATCAGTCCCCCAGTATTCTTGACTTGCTGTGCCTAGGGTAGAACTTCTACCCTACAAGTAGCGAGCTGGATGAGGTCTTGGCATGCTGATCTGGAATAGAACTTCTGCAAACTTGGGACTGGAGGAGTGAGAAACAACAGCCTCCTTCCTCTTCTGGGGAGAAACCATAGCCCCACACTGGGGTTGAGAGAAAGATGGAGCTCTGTCTTCTTAGCTGCACATGCCCTGGGTGGAGGTTCCATAATCAGGAGCTGGTAGAGAAAGTGAGGGGGCAGATCATAGCTCAAATGCCACAGACTCTCCCTGTTATTATTGAGATTTAATAAATTTCTTCCCCCCTCCCTTCTTTTGTCCCTGCTTCCCTCTCGTCCTTCTTTCTTTCAATGCAATCTCCTGCATTATTGCCCCAGCTAGAATGCATCGACATCATAGTAGCTCACTGCAACCTCAAACTGCTGCGCTCAAAGGGTCCTTCTGCCTTGGCCTCCCAAGTACCTGGAACGTCATAAACATGCCCAGCTAATTTTTCTTTCTTTTTTTTTTTTTAATTTTTCATTTTTTTTTGTAGAGATAATGTCTTGCTATTGCCTATACTGGTCTCTAACTTCTGACCTGAAGTGATCCCTCTGCCTCAGCCTCCCAAAGTGTTAGTATTACAGGCATGAACTACTGTTCCCAGCCTGGATTTTCTTGAACAAATGTTTCTCCTTCGCTATATGCCCTTAGGACACTAATCAGAGACTTTAAACAATGGTTATTTCAAATAATTTTCTCCACTTGAATTGTTTTGGTGGGGATAGTATCAGCCAAACTTGTTATACCTTTAATTAAGAAGACCCTCTTAACTCATTTTTATATATCCATCCCAATATCTCTTTTAACATAAGGGTTAAAAGCACATCTCCAGGCTAATCAGCCTGGATTTAAGTCTCTATTCTGCCACTTGTCAGGTATGTTATTTAGAACAAGTTATTGAACTAATAATAGCTACCACAGGTGATTGTGGCAAGGATAAATGAGCTAATCTGTGGGAAATGCTCAGCATGGTATTTGTCTCAGAGTTAGGCACCTACTAAATGGTACCTATCAAGTTCATCTTGGTAACCCTGTAGGTTGACATATTGCCACAAGGGGGCATCAAGAACCAGGTGTAAGGACTCAAGGGATTGATTCAGTTAGGTTGTCCCAAAGTTTGTGTTTTTAGGCTAGCAATTATATTTATGGGCTAGGCAAAGTAAGTATTTTTTTAGACAACAGAAGATGGAGTTTGAAAGCACTTTCTAAACATCACTATACCATTTCCCACATCCTGCAGATGGAAATTCAAGATGCTTGATAAATATTAGGGAGCCATTTTGCCAGATTGGAAGGTTAGCTATGTACAAGGAAAGATGTTGTGAAGGAGAATGTCTCTTGAACACTAATCCTATCTCTTGCACACTAAACCTGTGTGCAAGGTACTTATTCTAGGTTCTCTTATGGAGAAGTCAAATACAATAAGTTGGTATTTACTCATTAAATGCCTACCATGCACTAAGTATTCTATTTTGTTGTTGTTGTTGCAGTTTGGTTGGGGCCGGGTTTGAACCCACCACCCTCAGTATATGGGGCCGGCACCCTACCCACTAAGCCACAGGCACCACCCACACTAAGCATTCTAAACAGCACAAGACATTATCCCATTCCTTCTGTTCTGACTGAAGAGGGCCCTAGAGGGTGGCTGAGGATTTGACCTAGGTCCAAAAGATGATAGACGGTCAACAGATGTTCTGCAGCAGGCTTAGGATAGCTTAATGAAGAAGAGATTTGGTATGATTTATCTAGAGAGAAATGCAAAAGTCAGGGATGTCCCTGGCAATGTTGGAATAGACTGGTACAAAGTCAAACATTGTTAAACCAGAAACTTAGGATAAAGCTAAATTTTAAGAGAAGCCACAATAGTTAAGAGAAATAAAAATGAAGCTGTTCTGGTGGAGTCAGGAGTGGGAAATCTGAATTTCCACCTCCTAACCCTCTTCTTCACCGTCTAACCATGCCAAAAACGGTAGTTCTTAAAAACTGAATCAAATGTTGGAAGACTCTTGGGTGCATCTCTGTGTAACACAATCTGAAAACCACTGCAATGGTTCAAATGGTAAAATGGGTGAAGACCCAAGATAAAGAAGGGCTATGAGGATGGAGAAAGAGGGGCAGAAGGTGCCTCGGTGCCTCCCTCCCATCTGCCCCTAGAACCTTTGCTCAGTCCCAGCTGCATCTTATGCACCTTGCCTCTTTTCTCCTCGTACTGTTTTCCTTTTCTTTCCGTCCACTGCCTCATGCTAGCCTAGGCTCACGTCTGAGCTGAATGTTTGGCATTAATTTTGTTTCTTGATCTTGGTTATAATTCACGTTGGCCTCTTACTAGAAACAACCCAGCCTGACTGAGGCCTATCTTTGGAGCCCTAGCATGGACCTAGAAAGCCACTATTTTTGCCTAGCTCCTGTAAAGTGAGGAAAAATGAATGAAAATCATCTGGCAAGTGATTATATATTGAGCTAGAACTAACAAAGGAAGGAAAAAAAGGGGAAAGGTCATTATTAAGTGAAGTGATGCGTATGTACCAGGGACATTTCTAAGATATATACATACACACACACACAAATACATACATACAGGGTGGCCATAAAGTTTGCATGCAATTTAAAATAGTGTGCAATTTTAAATTGCACATGAACTTTATAGCCACCCTGTGTGTGTATGTATAAAGTTTATATGTATGTGTGTAATCTGTATGTATACATATATGTTATATGTATGCGTGCATACCGTGTGTGGGTGTGTGTATGTAACTACTTGCATAGGATATAGGATGTAATTGCTAGCTAGCAAGTGGCAGAGCCAAGATTCAAAGCCACATCTGTCTGACTCTGATAGCTTTATGCTTGCTATTTTATGGATTCTAAGTTTCTTTATTTTTCGAACCATCTATATTGAGTGTACTGTAACAATCAAACCTGATTTCCCATTTCTAGCCAATATCCTTTCCTCTCCCTTCCCTCTCTCCTTTCTTCTGGAACTCCTATGATGTATATATTGGTATGCCCCATGGTATCTCACAGGTCTCTGAGGCTCTCTTCATCTTTGTTAATTCTTTTTTTTTTGTAGAGTCAGAGTCTCACTTTATCACCCTCGGTAGAGTGCTGTGGCATCACACAGCAACCTCCAACTCCTGGGCTTAAGCGATTCTCTTGCCTCAGCTTCCCACGTAGCTGGGACTACAGGGACCCGCCACAACCCCCAGCTATTTTTTTATTTTGCAGTTCAGCCGGGGCCAGGTTTGAACCCGCCACCCTTGGCATATGGGGCCGGCACCCTACTCACTGAGCCACAGGCGCCACCCCCCATCTTTGTTAATTCTTTTTACTTTTTGTTTCTTAGACTGGATAATCACAATTGGCCCATCCTCAGATCCACTGATTCTTTTTTCTCCTAGCTCAAATCTGCTGTTGAATTCCTCTACTCATGTCAGTTACTGAGCTTTTCAAAACTCTAGAATTACTATTTCACTTTTTACATACTTTCTATCTCTTTATTGATAGTCTGTATTTGATGAGTCTTATTCTCATATTTTGTTTTTGTACATGATTTCCTTTGGTTCTTTGAGTATATTTGTAATAGCTGAATTAAAGCCTTTGTCTAATATGTCTAATACCTGGGCTTCCTCAGAGACAGTTTCCATTAACTATTTTTTTTCTCTGAATATGGGCCGTACTTTATTTTCTTTACATGTCTCATAATTTTTTGTTGAACACTGGATATTTTACATGACATAATATGGCACTTCTAGAAATCAGATTCACCTCCTCCTCCTTTATGATTATTGAAGTTTGTTATTGTTTTGCTGTTTATTTATACATGTTTGATGACTTTTCTGAATTAACTCTGTAAAGTCTACGCTCAGTTAGCTTAGTGACCAGTTAATGATGTCCTTAAGTGGTTTGCATTTTTAAGGTTTTGCCACAGGGCTCTCCATCTGTGTTACAACATGCCTTAAATGCTTTGGCAGGCAGTTTATATCACTACCTTAGCCTTCACTTCCTGCTTCCATACAGCCTCAAGGTCAGCCAAAGGTGAGAGATTAGGACCTTCTCAGATCTTTCTTGGGAACAGACCTAAACATGTAGACGGCCTTGTGTATCCTCAGAAATAGGCTGACGCTTTTCAAAGCCCTTTGTGGTTATCTTATTCCTCAGCTTTTCTTTTCTTTTTTTTTTTAGAGACAGAGTCTCACTTTGTCACCCTCGGTAGAGTGCTGTGGCGTCACAGCTCACAGCAACCTCTAGCTCTTGGGCTTAGGCGATTCTCTTGCCTCAGCCTCCCAAGTCGGCTTTTCTTTTTAAGTTTTCTGGCCAGCTTCTTGTTCCTCCCAAAGGTTATCTCTGCGTCAGGCAGCTATAATGTTAAGCAATTGCTTAACATTTGATTTCAACAAATGTTCCAAGCTGTTTACATTGCGGAAGCTCTGAGTCAGGTCAAATAAAAGTAATCCCTGAGAGTGGAGGTTTTGAGGGAGCTACCAGACAGGTCAGGTAGTGACAGTTCTCTGGAGATGAGGCTATTGAGATGTTCCCAACATGTTCAGCTTTCTCCAGTGGCTGCGAGATGGATGATTTTCACAGCTACCAAGGTTGTAAGGCTGCTGGTTTCCAAGCTACAGTGATACTGAGGAGAGGAAGATGGGAGCAGGACAAGTTAAAAATGCCACAATGCTCATGTTCTTACTGAGATTCAGTCATTTTTCCTGAATAAATCACCCTTATATTGTTGTAAGCCTTTGGTTAATTTCCAGAGTTCTGAAAAAGTTGATTCTGACCATTTTTAGACAAAGTCTCATTGCTCTTATGGAAGAGCATATTTTCCTAGGCTCTTACTCTGCCCTGGTGGGTGTTGGAAACCCCGGTTACAGTCCTTTTCTGAGCAACCACATTACATTGGTCACTTACATAGCACACTCTTCAAAATCCCGGGGTCTTCTGTCATAAACCTCCGGTGACTCCTTCTTGTATTTGATTGTTGTTAAGTAGATTTAAGACTTCACATATGTGCTAATTAAATTCCATTTTCTTAATTTTCATTGCAGTGCCAAGATGTCAAATTATTTCAAATCCTGCCATCATTGGGTATGCTTCTCTCAAGTTTCTTAATTGATAAACAGCATTTCTGGTCAGGTCAGAGCATAGATCAGGTTTTTGGTTTTTTGTTTGTTTTTATTTTTTTGAGACAGAGCCTCAAGCTGTCACCCTGGATAGAGTGCCGTGGCATCACAGCTCACAGCAACCTCCCATTCCTGGGCTCAAGCGAGTCTCTTGCCTCCGCCTCCCAAGTAGCTGGGACTGCAGGCGCCCGCCACAACGCCCGGCCATTTTTTGGTTGCAGCAGTCATTGTTGTTTGGTGGATCCAGGCTGGATTCGAACCCGCCAGCTCAGATGTAGGTGGCTGGCGCCTTAGCCCGCTGAGCCACAGGCGCCGAGCCTGTTAACGTATTTCTTATGTCCTCCACTTGTAAAGTGCCTTTTACTTTATGTCTAGGTTAAAGCTAAACTAAATCTATGGTTTTAAATAAATTAAGATCCCCCCAAAAAAGAAAAAGAATTTGAGCTCCAAAAACTTATTTTTCTTTTTAATTATTCTAAATAATGCCTTTGTAAGTGTTGGCATTAAATTTTAACTTTACAAGATCCCCAGTTCTCTCTCCTTCAAGGCTTTATTTTAGTTACTTGACATTCTCAAATTGTTGCCAGTTATTTTTAGCACCTGATTTAATCTCCCTTAGGTGTGTTTTCCCCAATTTAACATGTCTGTGTTGAATCTACTATTTACTTACTTTGTCCTAGCCCATCTTCCATACTGATTGTGTGGAAAAACCTCTGGAGCATTAAGCTAATGGAATTCCCTTGTGCTCTGGCAAGGTTGATACCACAGAGTACAGTCCTAGGCCCCTTACCTCTGTGGGAAAGCAGTTTGGAGTCAGAGAACAGTTCCCCAGGGAATGAAGCATTCCCAGTAGAGGTTCTTTTAATGTACTTTTGGATGACTCCCTTCTTCCATGCTTAAAGTGCTAGTTGATCTAGCCACAGGTTTTTATAACATAGTGGTTAAGAAACTGTAATAATCCAAAGTGTGCATTTCTATACTACACATGGAGTAGTTCTGTGAATACTCATATAGGAAGTTGTATTGGCTCGGCACTTGTGGCTCAACGGGCTAAGGCACCAGCCATGTACACCTGAGCTGGCGGGTTCAAATCCAGCCCGGGCCCGCCAAACAACAAGGACAGCTGCAACCAAAAAATGGCCGGGCGTTGTGACTGGCACCTATAGTCCCAGCTACTTGGGAGGCAGAGGCAGGAGACTCACTTGAGCCCAGGAATTGGAGGTTGCTGTGAGCTGTGATGCCACAGCACCCTATTCAGGGTGACAGCTTGAGGCTCTGCCTCAAAAAAAAAAAAAAAAGTAAGTTGTGGTATTAAGTAAAAAGAACAAATCACAAAACAGTATTTGTGGCATCACCCTGGTTAGATTTAAAGAAAAAACTAATTTGTAAGAGCAAAATAATGGCTGTGGAAGGACACACATGAAACTTTTAACAGATTACTTCTGTGAAAGGCGTGAGCCTTAGGGAGAGCAGAAGGCATTCACCTTCTGTAGACTTGTATAGCACTTAGGTTTTAAAAATGAATGTGTATTGGTTCGGCACCTTTAATAGAGATGGGGTCTCACTCTGTGAGTGATACTTTAAGATTTTAAGGAAGTATTTTAGTGGCATAATCATCTGGATGACTGCTCAGTGGCAAACCTATCAAAAATCCTTGGATTCTTTACCTCTTCCCATCTGAAATGTTGTATAAGTGCCTTATCTGTGAAATTTCTATGAGAAGGGCCCAGAGCATAGCTTTTTTTTTTTTGCGAAGGGTTGAAGCACTTTTAATTACAGAAGAGTAAACAAATGTAAAACCATTAACAGATAGCATTGCTTCTTAAATGTTGCTTTTTGGTCTTTTGCAGAAACCAGCATAGTTTATAAAATAAGTGGAAATTTATGCCAGGGACCTTTTGAAAGAGTTACGGTTGGGCTTGGTGCCTATAGCACAGTGGTTTCAGCGCCAGCCACATGCACTGAGGGTGGCAGGTTCAAACCTGGCTGGGGCCAGCAAAACAACAATGACAACTGCAACAAAAATAGCCGAGCATTGTGGCAGGCTTCTGTAGTCCCAGCTACCTGGAAGGCTGCGGCAAGAGAATTGCTTAAGCCCAGGAGTTTGTGGTTTCTGTGAGCTGTGACATCATAGCAACTCTACCCAGGGCAACAGCTTGAGACTGTCTCAAAAAAAAAAAAAAAAAAAAAAAAAGTTATTGCAAAGTTATTGCTGGTATCTATTTCCTCTTTTAACCATTAAAATCTCTTGGTTATCTACCCTCTGAGCGGGGGGTATTATAAACTCTGCTTCCCACAGTAATGGCAGTGCTTCAACTCTGCTGATTTAGTGTGTGTTGTCTTTTTTTTTCTTTTTAAGGCCACCCTCCATAGAGTACGGTGGCGTCACAGCTCACGGCAACCTCAGACTCTGGCTTAAGCGATTCTCTTGCCTCAGTGTCCCAAGTAGCTAAGACTACAGGCACCTGCCACAATGCCTGGCTATTTTTTGGTTGTAGTTGTCAGTGTTGTTTGGTAGGCCCAGGCTGGATTCAAACCCGCCATCTCCGGTGTTTTTGGCTGGCACCCTAGCCGCTTGAGCTACAGGCGCCAAGCCTGGAGGGTGTTGTCTTTTAAAAAATTATTTCTAACTAAGTCTGTGCATCATACTCCTACCTATCTACTTCAGTCACATCCTTTTAAGTACAATCTTCAAGTTTTGGAGACATCTTAACTGGTCTTGGGGAATAAAACATTTGTGTTACTTGGCTCAGCTATTGCTGTCTTGGTAGTCTGGAGGAGGTAATCTATCTATCTATCTCTCTCTCTCTGTCTCGCTCTCTCTCCCCCTTCCTCTCGCCCCCTCCGTCTCTACCCCTGTCCCCCCCCCCCAGGATCTTGCTGTGTTGCCAAGTCTAGAGTACAGTGACATTATCATAATCTCTGCAACTTCAAGTAACCCATCTGTCTCAGCCTTCTTAGTAGCTAGGACTACACACATATGCCAGCATGCCTGCCCTATTTTTAAATTTTTAACAAAGATGGGGTCTGACTATGTTGCTTGGGTTAGTTTTGAACTCCTGGCCTCAAGCAGTCGTCCCACCTTGTCCTGCCAAAGTGCTAGGATTATAGCCATGAGCTGCTTCACCTGGCCTCACCTTTCTTGTTCCATCGCATGCCACTCCTTTATTTCTCCAACCCTCTTCAGTGTATGTATTATAACAGATTATGTATCATGTATATATATAAAGACTTTCTGTCTTCATAAATCTCCTTTTCCTGTTTCCCCCCCATGAGTAGTAATTAAACTGGGACGCTATTAAAAGAATTTGTTTAAATAATTAATAATATATTAATAAAGAATTTGCTTTCTTTATCAAAAGAATTTGTCCAGAATAATGGAAATAATTTTTATCTATTTCTGAGCAATGCTTAGGATACACAGAATTAATTGTAAATAGCCAAATGTTATGTAGAGAGTACACACCAGCATGGTCTATACCTTATGTGTCTAGTCACGTGTCGGCAAGATTTTTTACTTTTTGCTACTAGTCCATGTTTAGAAGTCTCGTGCTTCTAAATTTTTACTTTTTTCTAGAATCTAACCAGATTTTTTTCAGCTTGATGAAGAGCTATTCTTTCATTAGGTTTTTTAATGATAAACATACTGTGTGATGATAGTGCCTGTTGATAAATTCCTGGAGGGCAGAGATTGTCCTTTGTTTTTATTATCCTAGTCTCAGTTTGGTGCCTGGCACAAGGTGCTTAGTCAGTGTTTTCAGGCAGAGATAATTGGTGCATCTTATTCTGAACTTTGTAGTAGACATATTGTACAACAAACTGACTATTGTGAAAATGTAACTTTGTGATATCAATTTGCCTTTCCCAAAACAAGAACCTTGCTTACATTACAGAAAAGCTTTGTAACAACTTGTGTGATTTTTCTAAGGTCTTAAGTAGGCCTCCAGTTGGGAAATCTATGTGGTTTCAGCAATTTTAAGTAGAACATTCTAACCTTTTATTCTTCTTGATTTCAAATGGTGCTGCCACATTTGTATTTTTTTTTTTTTTTTTTTTTTTTGCAGTTTTTGGCCAGGGCTGGGTTTGAACCCACCACCTCTGGAATATGGGGCTGGCGCCCCACTCCTTTGAGCCGCAGGTGCCACCCCATATCATAACTTTTTTAAACAACTGTCATGAGATTTTTTTTTTCTGTTATTGTTGGGGATTCATTGAGGGTACAAAAAACCAGGTTACACTGATTGCATTTGTTAGGTAAAGTCCCTCTTATAATCCTATTTTGCCCCCAAAAGGTGTGGCACACACCAATACCCCACCCCCCTCACGAGATTTTTTT
Source organism: Perodicticus potto (assembly GCA_963574655.1). Taxonomy (NCBI): domain Eukaryota; kingdom Metazoa; phylum Chordata; class Mammalia; order Primates; family Lorisidae; genus Perodicticus; species Perodicticus potto. The sequence goes on along the minus strand of CAUYRH010096047.1, from coordinate 9,897 downwards.
TTTTTTTTTGAAACAGTATTGCCCCACGTATATAAAAAAGAAGTCATTTTTTGTGTATGTTTCCACCTGGTTAGACAATACATTTTTTATCATAAAGGGACCCTTTGAAAAATTTGCACACATTCCTCTAACATTTCTGTATACATAGAGAAAATTATACATATGGTTTTTGTTTTGCAGTTTTTTGGCTGGGGTTGAGTTTGAACCCACCACCTCCGGCATATGGGGCTGGCCCCCTACTCCTTTGAGCCACAGGCGCTCTCCTGTACATATGTTTTTTAAAAAATCAATTCTATAAAAAAGCTAAACATGATTATAACTCCAGTGATTTGTAAGGATATGGTTTAGCAATCAATTTTATAATATAATGATTAAAAAGGAATTCTTGATTGTTAATTCTGTTATCCAAAATTTCTCTCTGTGTTGGAATCCTATAAAAATAACCAAAGATGATTGATTCTTCATTGGAATCCTAATGTCTATAAAATCAAACTAGAGAAGTTTGAGTCATTCAATGACCAAAAATCCTTCTATTCATTTTCCTTTTCCTTGTTTTGTTTTAGAATTGCCATTGGATGACCAGGATTCCCTATAGTTGATAATGTTGGAGATAAACTCTGCCACTTTCTTCAGCATTCAGTTGTTAAAAACAAATAGGATGCAAGTTCTTCAACCCCAGATTATGAAAACAGTACTTGGAAAACTCGAAACTATCTAAATGATTGTCTTTGGTTGGGCCGTGTTCTTAGCAAGCAGAAGCCTTGGCCAGGGTCTGCTGTTGACTCTTGAGGAGCACATAGCCCACTTCCTGGGGACTAGAGGTGCCACTACTATCATGGGTAATTCGTGTATCTGCCGAGATGACAGTGGAGCAGAAGACAGTGTTGACACCCAGCAGCAACAGGCTGAGAACAGTGCACTACCCACTTCTGACACAAGAAGCCAACCCCGGGACCCTGTTCGGCCACCAAGGAGGGGCCGAGGACCACATGAGCCAAGGAGAAAGAAACAAAATGTGGATGGGCTAGTGCTGGACACACTGGCAGTAATACGAACTCTTGTAGATAAGTAAGTATCTGAGTTACAGTCGTCTCCAATGTGATGAAGTGTTCTTCTCACAACCATGACTTTTGGACTCCTTCAGTTCATTTAGGACATACTCGCCAAGCCTTATATTTATAGAGCAAGGGAAAATATTTTATTTCTCCTCTGATGGCAGAGTAATTATAAGGTTTGATGTTTTTACTTGCTGTCATCTACTCATATCTGGAAGTGTCTAAACATTTCTGTAGCAGAAAACTCTAATTAAAGCTGTGATCTTTATTAAGGAGTCGAATAAATATGGACTGCATTTGTGTTGCTAGCTGCAGTAGGAAGTGGTTCCATGAAGACTCACTGTTCTCCTACTTGCCTTTTCACTGACTAGAAATTCAAGATAAATCGTTTTACCAAGAACATGGCTGCATGTGACTTCTGTTGGTAATGTAAAGAAAGACAAAAGTCAAGGAGAATTTTTATCTCCCTCCTTTTTATATGTCCCTATTTGATCCATTTAGGAACCTTGTCAATTTAAACTACAAGGCACATCTGTACCTGCTTTGTCTTTTCCCCTGCTTTGTCTCAGTCTAAGTATGAATAACTGAAATTAAAGGGCATTGTTCAAGATGAAAAACATTTAACTTAAGGGTGTATAGTTCAGTACTTATGAGCACAAATTTTAAAACCATGATGGACCCATGTTCAAATTCTGGCCCAGCCCTTTACTAGCTGCATGATGCTGGGTAAGATAGTTTGAACCTCAGACTCCTTCTTCTGTAAGTGAGTAATTTAATTCTTTTCTTATGAAGATTATCATGAAATATCTATAAAACTTCTAATACAGATCTTTGTGCATAACAATTGCTCAATAGATGGTGGTATTTTTTAAAAGTTATTTCTGGGTTATTTTTGCTTTGGGCCCTGCTAGTAAATCTATGTATGTAAATATTTGATAGTCACATTCATAAAAACCCACTTTTGTTTAGTTATTCAAAAATAATAGCATAGGGTATACCTGTACATACAAATTCTCTATATTAAACTCGCTATATTAAACTCTCCTGTGAAATACTGGAACATTCGTTGGTCTTAAGAATAATTTTTTTTATATCCCTCATACTGTAAAATTGGAATGAAAAGTTGTCCTTCCCAAATAAGGAAGTTAAGTGCATGCAATGTTAATTTAATCCCATTGGAAAAACAGGTGCAAAATAGACTTTGCTGTATTTTAAATGTGAGTGACTAAGGGAATATGAAAGCAAGGTAGGAGCTTTATTTCCAAGTTCTGGAAAATATTACAAATTAGAAGTGGCACTGTTGATAAATTCACTTATGAGAGACAAGTGGTATTCATTTGAATAACAAGGTAACTTTTACCTTAGACCTCTTTTTACTGAATTGTAGGTATAACGTTTCTGAGAATGAAAAAATAAGTTAGGTATGGATCAAATGTGGAAGGAACTTGTTGGAGAAGATAATGGAAAACAATTTCAGTTTATAAACATGGATATAGAGCTTGTTTTTTAGAAGGTATTAAAGGAGAAGAATTTTGTAACCTATACAGTTCATAGGGCTATTGAAACCAAACATGAATGATACTTAGGACAGGTGGACCTGGTAAGAATATACCTAAACAGATATATGCAGATGTCACAATTATAAAATGATCTAAATTTATTATCCTTTTCTTTCTACTTGTTTACTTAGGAAAGGATGACACTGATCTGACAGGACAGCATTGTTCCTAATGCCATAGTGAGAGAGTTGCCATAGGAAAGGGTTTCATGGTGTTATTTTGTACTGTCTCACAACTTTATTTTGTAATAAATTGCCTATTTGCAGCATGCTGCCTCTATATCCAGCTTTTTTTCCCTTTGTCTAAACAGAGGTTTTTTTCTTACTTTTTGTTGTCTAATTTTAATCCTATATATTTTTAGTCTAAAGCAGTGGTTCTCAACCTTCCTAATACTGAGACCCTTTAATACAGTTCCTATAGGTCACGACCCACAGGTTGAGAACCACTGGTCTAAAGTAATGTTCTTCAGTTCTGGAAATTTCTCAGTCATTATTTCTTTGAATATTGCTTCTACTGTGATCTAAATGAATTTCTCAATACTGACTTCTAGTTCATGAATTTTCTCTTTATCTATGGCACATCTTCAGTTATACCATCTATAGAGACTTTTATTTCTAGGATTTTTTTTTGAGACAGTCTCACTTTATCGCCCTTGGCAGAGTGCTGGGGCGCCACAGCAACCTCCAGTGCTTGGGTTTAGGCGATTCTCTTGCCTCAGCCTCCTGAGTAGCTGGGACTACAGGCGCCCGCCACAATGCCTGGCTATTTTTTTTGTTGCAGTTTGGCCAGGGCCCAGTTCGAACCTGCCACCCTCAGTATATGGGGCCAGCACCCTACTCATTGAGCCACAGGCACCACCCATTTCTAGGATTTTTCATTTTTCATTTTGTCTTGATTCATATCTTTTTCATTTTTTTAAATTTCCTATAATTTCTTATAGTTCCTTTAAGTACGCTTATTGTAAAATCATCTTGAAGTTCTATTTTTTGCATATTTTTGGCAGCAGCTTTATCCTCAGGTTGAGATTGTTAATGGTATTAATGTTAATTATTCTCATGTGTTTTGGGATTTAATTTTCAGGTTCCTCTTGATGGAAGTTTTGTCTCCTCTTATATGTGTGTGTGTTCTTCCCTCCACCCTATCCCTTTCTCCTTTTTTGTTTTGTCTGTTTCCAGGGATCCTCATTCTGTGACTACCGTTAAAATTGGAACTGATGGTTCTGAGTTCCTATCCCACCTTAAGACACCCCATACCTGCTGTATAACTTTCTTTTCCTTTTTCTCACAGAAGACTTGGAGCTTTATATCACTTGTAGCTCAGATTGTCATTCCTAACTTTATTTAGCTCCTTTCATTGGGAGAGCAGCTATGCCCCAGGTACATTTAGAGAATCTGCTCCATCCTTTGCACAGGATGGAGCAGAGTTTTGGTCCCCACTACTCTACAAGCCTGGAACTCCTAGTCCCCTCTGTCCAGTTACCCACAGCCCACTGATTCCTTGGCGTTAGCTACTGCCTCCCACCAGAAACTTCTGCTTCATTTCTGTTCCACAAAGGAGTTTATCTTGTTCTTTGATTGTAGGGACATGTGCATCCATTACCTCTAGATAGATTCAGGATGCTCTTACCCTTACTGGTTGCTGACTCTTTGTTGTATTTTATTATTTTTCTTTGCTTCTTTAATCCCCTTCTCTCTACCACACATCTCCAAACATCAGTAGGTAATCATTCTAGTGAATTTAGGGCAGGTTCTTCCAGGTTACTGGCTATGTTTATTTATGTCTATATAGGACATAGGAAGAATATTTATATAGAGAGTTTTGTGTATGATTTTAAAACTTTACATAACTGGTTTAGTTCAAACTTGTTTGTTTTTAATTTCTCTCCACATTGTTTGAGACCTATGTTGCTGCTATAAATCTGCAACTGCTTCTGGTTGCTACAGAGCATTCCTCTGTACTGTATTTTGTTAGTTTTCATGTAGATTACTGCCCCATTTTTGTCCTGTAAATAATGCTGCTGTGAACAGCACAAATATGCTTCAATTTATGGACTTACATAAAAGTTTCTCTAGAATTGTTGGTTTTGTGCACACTTAATTTTATTAATTTTATTATTACCAGATCATTCTTCAGAAATATTTGTATCAGTCAGTTGTATTATTTTTTTAAAACTTTAATAATAAGTTTCCCTTATCATGAAAGGCCACTGCATATATATCAGACATCCAGCACCTGATGAGTATAACGAACATAGTAATTCCTATATCGTAAAAGTTATTCCGAGGGTTAAATGACTTAAGGTAATAGTTTCTATGGGGTTTTTATCACAGTAAAACAGAGACCATAATACATAAACAAATGGTGAGTTTTTAAGCAATTAAAATGATCATTATTTCAATGACATATTTATCAAACATTTCATTATTGAACTTCCCTGAAGCACTTCCTTAAGATTTCTGGGATCACAGTTTGAAAACTCATTGAATTAAGGTATATAATGCCACTTTAGAGCAAGGTCTAGAATATTATACAGAGCCTTAATTGAGTTTGGTTTTGTTTCGTTCTAATACCATTTTATGAACTATAAGCATGTAGTTGATATTTCCCTGAAGAAAACTTTAAAATAAAGATGTTTATATAGGTCCTTGCTTCCATAAATCATCAGTTGAGATTGTTGTCTCCCTTCCTGGTATTTCCTTGAAGTCTAAGGAAGATGATGTTGACTTTCTTGGCCTGTCTCAGTTGGCTTTGGGCCTTTGGAAGTAAAATTTAGAACAGACTCTGGTCTCCAGTTTTAGTCCTGTATTTTTCCCTCAGCCACATAGTGGTCCTTGCTTGTACCTATCTGCTGCCATTGTGTTTGTGGGTCATTATGGACAGTGACCGTGGACATAGGCACACGGGGTATATGTATTGGTCTTTACAGGTTGTATCTCAGATCGCCTCTTCATCCCTTTCCTTATACTCATTTGTGTTCCTTTTTTCTTTCTCTTTGTACTCCCATACTTCCAGTAATTTTTATTTGGAATTGTCATTTATTATTTCCTCAAGTTTAACATCTTAAATGTTTTTTTTCAGTGATCAGGAACCTCCCTATTCAATGATTACATTACACGAAATGGCAGAAACAGGTATTTTTAAAACTGTTTTTAATACTTTCTAATGAATCGATAGTAATAATAAAAAATGTGGCCACCTTTTTTTTGGTTTTTAAGATAAAAATTCCAAAAATAGCACACAGAACAAAGAAAAAACCCTTAGTGTATGAAGATTTCCCTATAGAAGTATGATAGGCCATGTATATTGTATTTTGAATATATATATAGCTGTACTTCTGACTAATGGTTTTATCTTATATGAAATTAAGAAAAGGAAATTTGTTTTTGGTATTGACAGATCTTTGGCCATACTATTCCGGAATGGGGAGAATAATTTTTTTGTTCCTTAGTTTCCTAAGTATTATTCTGAAAATAGAGCCAACTGCTGAGTATACTTAGTTTTCTCAGGTAACTCCTATTAGTAAATAAGATACTTAAAACTATTTCAATCATAATTTAGGAACCCAAAATCATAGCTTAATTTTTTTCTAATAAATGTGCCCCCAAATCACCAGACTTCCTTAGGATTTTTTAACTCTACTGTATTGACTAGCAACTGATGATTATGTTCATGCCAAATATTAGCTGCTTAAAAGTTACAGAATGCCTGCTGGGTTTACATAGCTCACACTTAACAATCACAGCAGTTTGAGAATCCAAGGCTGGAGGACCACTTCAGGCTAGTTCAAGACCAGCTTGGGCACCATAGTGAGACCCCCCATCTCTACACAAAATAAAATTAACTGAGTATGTTGGTCCCAGCTACTTTGGGAGGCCGAGGCAAGAGCATTGCTTAAGCTCAGAAGTTTAAGGTTTCAGTGAACTGTGATCACACCACTGTACTCTAGTCTGGGCAAAAGAGAAAGATCCTATTTCTAAATAAATAAATAAAAGCTACAGAATAAAGACTAAAAGTATTTCTTTTAAAATGAAGTCATCTTGTGTGACTTTATAAGTTATATACTTCCACATTTTTAAAACAATGACTCCATCATATCTTCTTCATTTGCTCTTAGATGAAGGATGGTTGGACGTTGTCCAGTCTTTAATTAGAGTTATTCCATTGGAAGATCCATTGGGACCAGCTGTTATAACCTTGTTACTAGATGAATGTCCATTGCCCACTAAAGTAAGTTAACATTTATCTTTTATGAAACTCATCTGTGCTTAAGCACAGGGTAAATGACCACAATGAACATTTGATATAATGCATTACCTCTTTATATGTTTGGGGTCTGTTTTATTTAGTTTTGATTTCATTATGTAAATTTATATTTTACTGCTAATGAACTGTTATATCCTTTAATAATAACTTACTATGAGGTTTTAATTAAAATTTTTTTAATGTTGGGGCGGTGGCTATGGCTCAGTGAGTAGGGCATCAGCCTCATATGCCAAGGGTGACAAGTTCAAACTCATCCCCAGTCAAACTGCAACAAAAGATAGCCAGGCGTTGTGGCAGGCCCCTGAGTCCCAGCTACTCGGGAGGCTGAGGCAAGAGAATTGCCTAAGCCCAGGAGTTGGAGGTTGCTGTGAGCTATGACGCCACGGTACTCTACCAGGGGCGATAAAGTGAGACTTTGTCTCTAAAAAAAAAAAAAAAAAAAAAATTTTAAAGTTAAAAATAGAAGCATTGGCTCGGCGCCTGTGGCTCAACGGGCTAGGGTGCCAGCCATGTACACTTGAGCTGGCGGGTTCGAATCCAGCCTGGACCAGCCAAACAACGATGGCAGCTGCAACCAAAAAAATGGCTGGGCGTTGTGGCGGGTGCCTGTAGTCCCAGCTACTTGGGAGGCAGAGGCAGGAGACTCGCTTGAGCCCAGGAATTGGAGGTTGCTGTGAGCTGTGATGCCACGGCACTCTGTCCAGGGTGACAGCTTGAGGCTCTGTCTTAAAAAAAAAAAAAAATAGAAGCATTGCAGTGCCTGTGGCTCAGTGGGTAGGGCACTGGCCCAATATACCAAGGGTGGCGGGTTCAAACCCAGCTCGGCCAAACTGCAACAACAACAACAAAAAAAAATAGACTTGGCACCTGTGGCTCAACAGGCTAAGGCGCCAGCCACATACACTTGAGCTGGCGGGTTCAAATCCAGCCTGGGCCCGCCAAACAACAATGACGGCTGCAACCAAAAAATGGCCAGGTGTTGTGGCAGGCGCCTGTAGTCCCAGCTACTTGGGAGGCAGAGGCAGGAGACTCGCTTGAGCCCAGAAATTGGAGGTTGCTGTGAGCTGTGATGCCACGGCACTCTATCCAATGTGACAGCTTGAGGCTCTGTCTCAAAAAAAAAAAAAAAAAGCCACGTGTTGTGGTGGATGCCTGTAGTCCCAGCTACTCAGGAGACTGAGGCAAGAGAATCGCCTAAGCCCAGGAGTTGGAGGTTGCTGTGAGCTTTGATGCCACTGGCACTCTACCGAGGGCAACAAAGTGACACTCTGTCTCTACAAAAAATAATAATAATAATAAAAATAGAACCATTTATATCTGAAGTGGCAATCTCTGGACACTAGAAAAGAACATTCAGTTGCCAAGCTGATTTTCTTTCTCAAAGTAATTTTCTCATAACTAACATTTTTAGAATGTTTTCTATTTCTATTAAGAGGAAAAATCGAAAGTACTTTTGATTCTTAAACATATTGAAGATCAGTATGACCATGATTATCCCTTACATAGAACATAGGTATCAAACTTCCATTGCCTTAGTCCAGAATCCTTTTTTTTTTTGAGACAGAGCCTCAAGCTGTCCCCCTGGTTAGAGTGCTGTGGCGTGACAGCTCAAAGCAATCTCAAACTCCTGGACTCAAGCGATTCTCCTGCCACCGTCTCCCAAGTAGCTGGGACTACAGGCGCCCACCACAGCGCCCAGCTATTTTTTGGTTGCAGCTGTCATTGTTGTTTGGCGGGCCCTGGCTGGATTCGAACCTGCCAGCTCAGGTGTACATAGCCGCTTGAGCCACAGGTGCTGAGCCTTTTTTTTTTTTTTTAACGTGGATTCTGACATCTTTCATTTTATGTTTTTTTGTGTTATGTTATTTTGTGTTTTAAGCCTCAGACATTTGGGCCCAGTACAGAAAACATTGTGGACAGAAGAGAAAACCTAGTCACGAATGAATTAACCTTTGCCTAAGCTTATATAAGAACTGTTTTACTTTGCCTCAAAAACTGTTAGCATTTGTCATTGCTTTGTAAAACTTATTAAAAAGTAATGTTTTGCTTCAAAGTCACTAACCCCTAATGTTATCAATCATAATGACATTAAAGTGGGTTTTAGGCTCGGCACCTGTGGCTAAATGGGCTAAGGAGCCATCCATGTACACCTGAGCTCGTGGGTTCGAATCCAGCCCGGGCACGCCAAACAACAATGACAGCTGCAACCAAAAAAATGGCCGGGCGTTGTGGCAGGCGCCTGTAGTCCCAGCTGCTTGGGAGGCAGAGGCAGGAGACTCCCTTGAGCCCAGGAATTGGAGGTTGCTGTGAGCTGTGATGCCACAGCACCCTATTCAGGGTGACAGCTTGAGGCTCTGTCTCAGGAAAAAAAAAAAAAAGTGGGGTTTAATCTGTTCAATGATTCACAAATACTATATACAGAGGTTCCAAAAAAATGCATTTTCAGGCAGGAAGAAACTATTAAAATTATAATCATCTTAGAAGTGTACAGGTGAAACTTAGTAAATGCAGAATATAAATGTCTTAACACAGTAACTAGGAAAATGCCATGAAGCCTATGTTAAATATTTTGATGAAAATATTTCAGATTATATATGAAACCAGCTCATTGTACCCCATGATTGCATTAATGTACACAGCTATGATTTTTTTTTTTTTTTGAGACAGAGCCTCAAGCTGTCACCCTGGATAGAGTGCCGTAGCATCATAGCTCACAGCAACCTCCAACTCCTGGGCCCAAGCGAGTCTCTTGCCTCCGCCTCCCAAGTAGCTGGAACTACAGGTGCCCACCACGATGTCCAGCCATTTTTTGGTTGCAGCCGTCATTGTTGTTTGGTGGGCCCAGGCTGGATTTGAACCTGCCAGCTCAGGTGTACGTGGCTGGCGCCTTAGCCCGTTGAGCCACAGGCACCGAGCCCACAGCTATGATTTAATAAAAAAAAATTTATAGTAATATATACCTGTAACATTTGTTATCTTATACATTCTGTCTTATATCTCTGTAATTGCAGAAGTCACAT
>CAUYRH010096043.1:0-15751 GCA_963574655.1 Perodicticus potto | reverse complement strand
GCAATCCCTATTAAAGCTCCATTGTCATACTTTAAAGATCTCGAAAAAATAATACATCCTTTTATTTGGAATCAGAAAAAACCTCAAATAGCCAAGACATTACTCAGAAATAAAAACAAAGCAGGAGGAATTATGCTACCGGATGTCAGACTATACTACAAATCGATAGTGATCAAAACAGCATGGTACTTGCACAAAAACAGAGAGGTAAATGTATGGAACAGAACAGAGAACCAAGAGATGAACCCAGCTACCTACCATTATTTGATCTTTGACAAGCTAATTAAAAACATTCAGTGGGTAAAAGATTCCCTATTTAACAAATGGTGCTGGGTGAACTGGCTGGTGACCTATAGAAGACTGAAACTGGACCCACACCTTTCACCATTAACTAAAATAGACTCACACAGGATTAAAGATTTAAACTTAAGACATGAAACTATACAAATACTAGAAGAAAGTGCAGGGAAAACTCTTGAAGGAATGGGCGTGGGCGAATATTTTATGAGGAGGACTCCCCAGGCAATTGAAGCAGTATCAAAAATACATTACTGGGACCGAACCAAACTAAAAAGCTTCTGCATAGCCAAGAATACAGTAAGTAAAGTAAATGGACAGCCCTCAGAATGGGGGAAATTATTTGCAGATTATGCTTCCAACAAAGGTTTAATAACCAGAATCCACAGAGAACTCAAATGTATTAGCAAGAAAAGAACAAGTGATCCAATCTCAGTGTGGGCAAAGGACTTGAAGAGAAACTTCTCTGAAGAAGACAGGCACATGGCCTACAGACACATGAAAAAATGCTCATCATCCTTAATCATCATAGAAATGCATATCAAAACTACTTTGAAATATTACCTAACTCCAGTAAGATTAGCCCACATTACAAAATCCCAAAACCAGAGATGTTAGCGTGGATGGGGACAAAAGGGAACACTTCTACATTGCTGGTGGGAATGCAAACTAATACATTCCTTTTGGAAAGATGTTTGGAGAATACTTAGAGATCTAAAAACAGACCTGTCATTTAATCCTATAATTCCTCTACTAGGTATATATCTAGAAGACCAAAAATCCCATTATATCAAAGATATTTGTATCAGAATGTTTATTGTGGCACAATTCATAATTGCTAAGTCATGGAAGAAGCCCAAGTGCCCATTGACCCATGAATGGATTAATATTCCATGGTATATGTACACCATGGAATATTATACAGCCCTAAAGAAAGATGGAGACTTTACCTTTTTCATGTTTACATGGATGGAGCTGGAACATATTCTTCCTAACAAAGTATCTCAAGAATGGAAGAAAAAGTATCCAATGTACTCAGCCCTACTGTGAAACTAATCTGTAGCTTTCATATGAAGGTTATAACACAATTATAGAACCAAAATATGGGAAAGGGGCAAGGGAGAGGAGGGGAAAAGGGGGGAGGAGGGAGGATAATTTGTGGGATCACACCTATGGTGCATCTTAGAAGGGTAAAGGTGAAACTTACTAAATGCAGAATATAAATGTCTTAACACAATAACTAAGAAATTGCCATGAAGTCTATGTTAACCAGTTTGATGAAAATATTTCAGATTATATATGAAACCAGCACATTGTACCTGATGATTGCATTAATGTACACAACTATGATTTAATAAATAGAAAAAATAAAAAAGTACTTAGAAATAAATTTAGCAATACTTTTCAAAATTATATTAACAAATTTTAAAATTTTCCTAAAAGAAACCACGAAAGTATCCCTCAACAAATAAAAATATATTCTTTTTGTCTTGGATTAATTGATTCTACATTATAAGGATGTGAGCTCTCTTGTAGTTAATTCATAAATTTAATGTACTCACAATAAAAATATCATAATTTATTTTTATTTCAGGTTAACATTAGTAGACAAACAGGTTACAATATTTGCATTTGTTAGATACAGTTCCTCTTGTAGTTGTGCTCCCACACACATTTACATTGTGCCTACTAAGTGGGTCCACATGAATCCCTTTCCTGCCTTCCCTCTCCCACCTTCACTCTCCTTCCCTCCAACTTAAATTTAATCAAGTTTTTCTCTTATAGGGGTGTTATTAGGTCATCTACTGACTTTATATTATTATTCAATACACTGGATATTTGCTTTTTCATTCTTGTGATACTTTACTAAGAAGAATGTGTTTCAACTCCATCCAGGTTAATATATGAGATGTAAAGTCACCATCTTTTTGTGGCTGAATAGTATATGCATGATATGCATATACCACAGTTTGTTAATCCATTCCTGATTTGATGGACATTTAGGTTGTTTACACATTTTGGCAATTGTAAATTGAGCTGTGATAATTTGACAATCTAGTGCAAAGTCCTTATGATAAAATGATTTTTTTCCTCTGGATATATGCCTAGTAGTTGGATTATGATATCAAATGGGAGGTCTAATTTGAGTTCTTTGAGGATTCTCCATACTTCTTTCCAAAGAGGCTGCATTAGTTTGTAGTCCTACCAACAGTGTAAAAGTGTTCTCCTCTCACCACATCCATCCCAGCATCTGCAACTTTGGAACTTTGTGATGTGGGCCAATCTTACTGGGTTAGGTGATATCTCAGGGTGGTTTTGATTTGCATTTCTCTAATAATTAGGGGTGATAAACATTTTTTCATATGTTAGCCATTTGTCTGTCTTCCTCAGAGAAGGCTCTGTTCATGCCTCTTGTCTAGTGATGTATGGATTGTTTGCTCTTTTTTGTTGATTAATTTGAATTCTGTATAGATCCTAGTTTTCAAGGCTTTGTCAGATTTGTAACATGCAAATACTTTTTCCCATTTTGAAAGTTGTCTATTTGCTTTCATTGCTGTGTCCTTAGCTGTGCAAAAGCTTTTCAGTTTCATTACATCCCATTTGATTTTTTGTTGTTGCTGTTGTGATTGCCACTGAAGTATTCTTCATAAAATATTTCCCCAGGTCATCATGCTCCAGAGTTTTTCTCATACTTTTTTCTAAGATTTTTTTTGCTATTGTGATTGCCACTGAAGTGTTCTTCATAAATCTTTCCCCAGGCCATCATCCTCTACAGTTTTTCTCACACTTTCTTCTAGGACATGTTTCACGTCTTAGATTTAAATATTTTATCCCTCCTGAGTTGATTTTTGTAAACAGTGAAAGGTGTCTTTTACATGTGGTTATCCAGTTCTCCCAGCACCTCTGGCAAATATAGAAAAAAATCAGCAGTATATTGCAATGGGCCTACCAATACTGTCTTTCCGAAGGCCAAAACCAGAGGACACCATAGACGATGATCTCATAGCCTCCTTAAAGCAGATCAATGACATAACCCCCCAGTTCTCAGGGAAAAGAAATAAAATAATACATATAAAGAAAATTTAAAATGCATATAAAATGAAGTTAAAAGGGGGGTATCTTAGTTGTTGTGTAAGAAATTTATGGGGGAAAGATGAGGAAAGTAGAAAAATATCTACCAGAAGAGAAAGAAAATGAGAGAAATAAAAAAGAAAGTATATAAGGGGCTGAAAAAACATAACAAAAAATGGAGGATCCCTTGCTATTAAAGAAGATAAAATGAAAAAATAAAAATAAAACCAAACAAAAATAAAACAAAACAAAAAACAACAACAAGGAAAAAAAAAAAACTAAGGAAAAAATTGAGAACAGGAGAAAAAAAGAAAAATAAAATACGTTTTTTTTGTGTGTGTGTGTGTGTGTGTATATATATATATATATATATATAGCAATATTTTAATATATACCTGGACACCAGGTAATGCCGTGGTGTTAGAAGACAGACAACACATGTACTGGTTTTGCAGTATAAGATGTATAAGATAGGGGCTGGAACTCTCTAGTTGCAGAGGAGACCTGGTCCTCTCTTCCTGACTTATTTGCCCTTGAACAGGGCCTGGTCACTTTGTTAGCATTCAGTCCCCATGGCATTGGGGTCCTGAATCTCTCATCATATTTCTTAGGAGGCATGTCAGATAGTGCCCTCTAACAACAAAGTGGCCTTCCTGGGAATGAGGGGGCTTTTAAGCTCACCACAAAGATGGTTACCTGACCTTAGTAGGTGTGGCAGAGCTGGATGTGCTCTAGGACCCTGAAGACTGCTCCTCCTATGTGGTCTTCTCATGATGGTGACACCATTCTGGTAGCCAAGCTGATGGGAGATCCACTTCACCTGGTAGTCAATCCCGGCAGCTGGATACTGCTTGTGCTTACTCGCTCACTAAAGCCCTTCCAAGGCAGCTCCAGCAAGCAGCTCAGTCCAAAATTAAACAAAAAACTTCAGCAGTGCCCTTACCTGTCCTTAGTCCTCTGCAGTAGGGCTGGTCACAGAAGACTAAAACTTCTGTCCATACTCAGGCACTTGTGTTCTGTGCAGGTCTTTCTCAGCTTCAGATCTCCATGTTGGCTCCTGAAATCTCCAAATGCTTCACCATGCCCCCAGAGTGAGGTTTCTGGGCAATTTCCCCCAGCCAGAGTTGGCTGGAGTCCTCTCTCACCTGTCTCACTACAAGTGGCTGGTCAAAAGTTGTTTCTTATCTTCCATCTTGCTCCTGCAACTCTATAAACTTTTAAAATCTACACTGATTGCTTTAATGGAATCATGCAGGAGTAGCTAAGAAAGCATGGGAAAAGACACATTGTGCATAGAAATAGTTTCACATATTAAAATGAAATATTAAAATTTATCTAATTAAATAGCACTGAACTGATGACCACATAGGCAGCTTGACCAATAGTATAATATAGGAAGTCCAGTAATAGATTAAAATTACAGATAAAAACATAGTACTTGATAAATACAGTATCAAAAATTATAGATGCAAAGATAAACCATTTAATAAATGGCATTGTGCCAACTAGAAAGCTTTTACACCAAAAAATTGGTACTGATACTTCATCCATACACAAGAATGAACTTCAAAATAGCAAAAACATAATTGTTAGAAAAGAAACCATAAAAGTATTAGAAGAAAATGTAAGGAATTCCTCTGTAACCTGGATATTATAAAAGTCTTTGTAACTAGCTCTCATAATCTACGTGAAATTAAAGAAAAAACCTTGGACTAAGCAAAAATAAACAAAAACAATAAAAGAGGATTTTTGCATGACAAAAAAACTTGAAAGTTAAAAAACAAATGATAAAGTGATCGAAAATATTTGATGAATAGATAATATAGCATGTTCAATTACTCTCTTCTTTCATAGATTATAAGCTTCACGAAGGCAATGACCTGTGAATATCGTGTTAATTATTAAATTCACAGTGTTTTTCATGATACCTAGAATACAGTAAGTGTTTGCTAAATATCTGGTAAGTTAATTTATGTTCTAATGATGCTTGCAGTGAGGGATACCAGAAAATGGCATATGGAAAATAATCAGTGGAGAAGCATCCTTGAAGATAAATACAAGGGCCTGTATCCTTGTACAGAACATCCTTGAAGATAAATACAAATTCAAAATACAGGCAGAAAAAACTATTCTTAAATAAGGAGTAGAGGTATTTTATACATTTGTGATGGGACAAAACAATAAAAATGCAAAAAAACAATTTTTTTTTGAGACAGGGTTCCATCACTCTAGGTAGAGAGTCTTGGCATCACAGTAACCACAAACTCTTAGGCTTGAGTGATTCCTTTGCCTCAGCCTCCCAAGTATCTGGGACTGCAGGTGCCCTCCAGAACATCCAGCTAGTTTTTCCACTTTTTAGTAGAGATAGGGTCTTGCTTTTGCTCAGATTGGTCTTAACCTCCTGAGCTTATGCAATCCACCTTTCTCAGTCTCCCAGAGTGCTAGGATTATAGGCATGAGCCACTGCACCAAACCTGAAAAATGCAAAATTTTTAAATAGAATGTTAGTAAGAAAGAAATTTTCCATCTGTTTTTGGCTTTGTTTTCCCTTATAAAGTAGGAGGACAGGTATCATGATGAATGTGAAGGATGGAATAGGAAGTAGAACTTGGAACAGAGAGGAGAAAGTTTGAAATAGTCACTGTGAAGAACCAGGAAAGTGATGACTAAGAACTGCTCCATGAAGCACTACCACAACAATTAATGGAAACCAAACAAATGAAGTAGCAACAATCTGTCTTAGTGTAGGATTTTCCTACAATAAGTTTGAGAGGAAAGGGACAATTTGACCCAAGTTCAAGATGTTAATGGGAAAGTATGGAGGACAATAAAATGGAGATTTGAAGACAAATTCTATTTTGTTAAACTATATAAAATGTCTAATAATTGATCATTTTTTAAATTGATAGTTTTATAATTTCCAACCTATACTTTGAGTCATAGATGAGAAAGCTCAAAAGAGTTGTAGTCAAGTTTCATGGAGTAGGGAATATGAAGTGACGGAATTTTCATGGTATGCTGGGTTCCTTCACATGAATGCTGAAATTAAATAGGTTTTGATAAATGAAGGAATTAATTCAGATTGAACAAGAAGAAAAGAAGAAGATGGCCTGACCAATTGATATGAGTGTATGAAGGGCTTTTAATACAAGATCAAGAAATAATGGTCTGGAAATGGCACTGGGAGATAATGTACTCACTCCACTTCACAACTCCAAAGATAGTAGGATGAGGGAGAACTTCCATCCTATAGGTAGACTAACCATCATAACGGGTTCAACAATGTCAAAAATTCATGTACACTTGAATTTCAGGATGTGACCTTACTTGGAATAAGTGTCTTGGCAGATGAAATTCAACTAAAGATCCAAATAAGATCATGCAGGATTTGGATGGGCCCAAAATTCAGTTTGAGTCCTTATATGTCTAACAGACAAATAAGTAGCAGTAAGTGGGAAATCTGAAGATGTGGGGAGAAACTGAAGGGAAGCGTCAATAGACCAAAGGACACCAAAAAAAATTTTTTTATTAAATTATCTCTGTGTACATTAATATAATCATGGGGTACAATGTGCTGATTTCATATACAATCTGAAATATTTTCATCAAACTGGTTAACATAGCCTTCATGGCATTTTCTTAGTTATTGTGTTAAGACCTTTATATTCTGCATTTAGTAAGTTTCACCTGTATCCTTCTAAGATGCACCGTAGGTGTAACCCACCAATTACCCTCCCTCCACCCATCCTCCCCTGTCCCCACCCTTCCCTTGCCCCTTTCCTCATATTCTTGTGCTATAATTGGGTTACAGCCTTCATATGAAAGATATAGATTAGTTTCATAGTAAAGCTGAGTACATTGGATACTTTTTCTTTCATTCTCAAGATACTTTGCTAAGAAGAATACATTCCAGCTTCATCCATGTAAACATGAAAGAGGTAAAGTCTCCATCTTCCTTTAAGGCTGCATAATATTACATGTGTACCTATACCACAATTTCTTAATCCATTTGTGGGTCGATGGGCACTTGGGCTTCTTCCATGACTTACCAATTATGAATCGGGCTGCAAAAAACATTCTGGTACAAATATCTTTGTTATAATGTGATTTCTGGTCTTCTGGATATATATCTAGAAGCATAATTGTAGGATCAAATGGCAGGTCTGTTTTTAGATCTCTAAGACACCAAAGATTTTTGACAACAACTATAAGCACCAAGTGGATGATCACCAAGGAGGCATGAAATTGTTTTTCCCTCAGAATCTTTGAAAGGAAAGAACCCTGCTGACATCTTCATTTCAGAATTATAGCATCTTCAACTATAAATGAATATATTTTGGATATTTTTATTTACTTTATTTTTGAAACAGAGTCTCACTGTGTTGCCCTGGTAAAATGCTGTAATGCCATAGCTCACAGCAAACTCAAATTCTTAGGCTCAAACTATCCTCTTGCGTCAGTTTCCCAAAGCTGGGACTACAGGTACCTGCCACAATGCCCCTCTAGTTTTTCTATTTCTATTTATTTATTTATTTTGACTTTT
Organism: Perodicticus potto; assembly: GCA_963574655.1. NCBI lineage: Eukaryota > Metazoa > Chordata > Mammalia > Primates > Lorisidae > Perodicticus > Perodicticus potto. The sequence continues at coordinate 7,839 of CAUYRH010096043.1, read as the reverse complement.
TCTATTTTTAGTAGAGTTAGGGTCTTGCTCTTGCTCAGGCTGGTCTCAAACTCCTGAGATCAAGTAATCCACCTGTCTCAGGATCCCATAGTGCTAGGATTACAAGTGTGAGCCACTACACTCAGCCCATTCATTTGTGGTAATCTTTATGACAGCTCCAGGCAACCATTATATATCCTCATTTGTCTGGGACAGTCCCTTTTTTTGCCTACTCTCAGTTTTAATAATGGTTAATACTGTGCATTTACTTTAAAAAATATCCCCATTTGGCAATAAATTGCACCACCACTGCATCTTTTAGGGAGGTGTGAACAATGGAGAGAAGCAGGTTTCAGATGACGTAATGAAGAGGATGGAATGTTTAGTAAAAAGCTGGAGTACATAAGGCGTTATATTTACCAGGAAGTCCGGGGGGACTGTGGCAGGGAGAGAGTGGGTGGGAGGTTGGGTCAGAGAATGCCAGTATATTACAGTGCAAGTAGGATGATACTGGAAATTTAGAGCAGATCTTACAAACTTAGCCTGTGGTTTTCTCTAGCAGTGTTTGACTTTCTGCATCGTCAAGGGAAATCTCATCTTTTAGATCTACTATATTTGAGCTTTGGAGTCATCCTGTCCTTATCTATCACATATGAGTTTGAGAAAGCCACTTTCCCCTATTTACTGTGATAGGTTTCAATTCGAGCTATCCCATCACGAAGCATCTTGTTTGGACAGGAATATATATATTTGAGCAGGAATGGGAAGCATGACTTATTAATGATTAATGATTAATGAAGTTCTCTGATGCAGCATAGGGGGTCTCTGGTCTTAGGAAGTAGCTAGTCAAATCCATTTGCTACTCCAGGAGTTAAATTCCAGATGAACAGGCCAGCAAATCAATATTTAAATAGATCCCAAGACTCTTGACATATGTTGTTAAGAACAGTACAGTGTAAATTCTATAGAAGGAGTCATTTTGATGGTGCTTGTGAGGCAAGTGTAGGCCATCTGGCTGGGCTAGCATCAAACTTCTTTGAAATAAAGATGTTTATCTTTAATGAAGAAGAAAAGACTTGGAACAGCATAATAAATGTCTAAAAATATTCAAAGGCATCTTACATGGAAAAGACTTCAAAAAGATAAAAAAAGGAATCAATTCAGAAAAACCTGTAAGTATAAAAAGTCTGGCCTAATGCAAAGAAGTTATTTGATGTAGAATTCAAAATCAAGCAATGGAGTGGACAGCCTCCATATTTAGAAAACTTTCCATCACTTGAAGAGTTCTTCTTTTTTTTTTTAAGGTGGCTACATCAATACTTTTGAAAGATTCATCATATGAATTAACACTTGAATAATGGATAGTGTACAAGATAAGTGCAGTGGTACAGGAATAACACTCTCAGAAAAAAGTATAAGGTTAGAGCCATGTGAGAAGGAGAATACTTTTGTAGAGCCAAAAGTCTAGAAGAGCAATGGAAGATGCTCAGAGGAAGAGGGAAACTTGGTTAGCATGGCTGAAGGAGACATACTCATTTTTGTCAATGGAGCTTCAGGTCACAGACCACCAGTGTTTAGGGATCTCTGAAATATCCAATAATTTCCTAAGCTATCTTAGCTCTAGCTCACTTAATATAAATTAGAGCAGATCTCACAAACTTAGCCTGTGGTTTTCTCTAGCAGTATTTAGAGAGAATTCCCTTCTGCATCATCAAGGGAAATCTCACCATTTAGATCTACTATATTTGAGCTTTGGAGTCATCTTTTCCTTATCTATCACATATGAGTTTCAGAAACTCACTTTCCCCTATTTTTTGATAGGTTTCAATTGGAACTATCCCATCACACTGCATCTTGTTGTGTAAATCTCTGGGGCAAATGAAGAAGTATATGTTCAATAATTTAGAATCTGTAAGTTCCATGTGGAATTCTAAGCACTGTATGTATTATAAGTACATGAGATTTTGCTGTTACAGTAAATAGTTCAACTATAAGTGATTAATTGCATAACTTTGCCCTTGTTTTATTAACTGATTTAATCTAGGGCCTTATTTAGTAACTTATTTAATAATGAAAGTGCCATAATTTTTTATTAATGAGAAATTCCTTGTAAATACATGTGTTTAACTGTGATTTGGTGGGGGGGAAGCCTTACAAAAATTCATTCCTTCATTCCTTCATTCTAGTTAATCACTTACTCATATAAAATATCTTTTTAAGTATCAATCATGTACCAGGCAGTGTTCTAAACCCTGTGGTAAAGAAAACAAGGTTGCATCCTCATGGAGCTTACTTTGTAATGAAAGAAGAGAGAAAGTAAACATGCAAATAATTAAACAAGAGAATTTTAGCTAGTGAACAAGGCAATGAGGAAGGCAATACAGGGTAATACATTGGATAAGGACTGGATCAATCTACTCTAGATTGACTGTCCCAGAATGTCCTCCCATAGTGGGCAATGTTGAGCTAGGACCTGGCAAGTAGGCATCAAACATGTAGCAGAGATTTGCAGATGCAAAAACCCTAAGGCAGGAGATTTTTGTATTGTTGTTTTAAAATAGATTAGAGTGAAGTTAGATTCATAAGCAGAGTCAGATTATACTGGTCTTTGAGTTTTCTGTATTCCCTGAGTTTTGTGGCCTCCAAGGGTGTGTTTTGTATGTTTGGTCCAGATAATACTAATGTGTAAGACAAATTTTAGAACTTATAAGGCCTGCAAAAGAATAATAAGGAATTCTCTTCATGAGGCTGTGTGGGTATTGCACTAAATGAAAAACTGTATTACAGACATGAACAGACTCTAGGGTTTGCTCCAGTGAGAAATCTTGCATCCAATTGCACAACCTGACTGCTTTATCATGTAATCAGTCTGCACACATGTGGAGCATCAGAAGAAACATTCCCAAACTACTCCACAATTTTACTTGAAATTAGTGCTTATTTTCAGCTGAAGCGTAGTGCAATAAGAGGCTTATTTTATCTCTATTACACAAAATTAACAAAGGCAGTGTTTATAAAGGCAAAAAAATGTGAAGAGCTGGTTTTAACCAGGGAATTGAGTTAGAAAAAAGACTCAATCCAGGTAAATTACATGAAAAGCCCCATTTCTGAAATTATGTTTAATTGTTAGTTATTCATTTGTTATGGCAGATGTAACAAGCAGTCTATAATCATTTACAAGTACACTGGGAATCTATAGTTGTTTCTTCACATTATTAAATAGTTGATAAATTTTTTAAGAACTTTGGTAAAACTATAGATTTTGTCTATTTATAGATATAGATTTTATACATATTTTGTCAAATTGTGGAATGTACATAAATAAAAATATATTTTTAGATTTTATGTTCACATGTGATAGCTTGTATTTATGACTTTTCTGTCTTTGTAAATTTCAGAATGTTACAGGGGTACAAATATTTTGGTTATAGGCATTACTTTTGAACAGTTTGAGCCAAGTTTATAATTGTGTCTTCTCCCCAGATAATGTGCATTGTGCCTAATAGGTGTGAATTTCCTCATCCTCTTCCAGCTGCTTGACTTCCATTGAATTTTACTACCATATTTACACATGCATGTTGATCATTTAGTTTCATTTAAAAGTGAGCACATGCGGTGTTTGTTTTTCCATTCTTGTGATAATTCACTTAGGCGATGGTCCCCAGTTCTATCTAGGTTATTCCAACTTTCATGTCTTTTAATTATCATTATAGTTTTTTTATTATTAAATCATAGCTGTGTATATTAGTGCAATCAAGGGGTACAATGTACTGGTTTCATATACAATCTGAAATATTTTCATCAAACTGTTTAACATAGCCTTCATGGCATTTTCTTAGTTATTGTATGAAGACATTTATATTCTGCATTTATTAAGTTTCGCCTGTACCCTTCTAAGATGCACCATGTCTTAATGACATAAAATAATGGCATAATGACTGAGAAATTAATACAAAATACAAACTATTAATTTTTCCCATAATAGAGAAAACCCATTGTTGGTGGCATAACATGATCATTCTGTAATATGAATGAATACTCAATTTACATGTTTTTAAATTTTCCTAAAGAAAATGCTTCTGGGGCGGTGCCTGTGGCTCAAAGGAGTAGGTTGCCAGTCCTATATGCCGGAGGTGGTGGGTTCAAACCCAGCCCCGGCCAAAAACTGCAAAAAAAAAAAGCTTCTAAAACATGTTTGGATGGAATGTTTTCCATATTAACTCTGAGGTTTTCTTTTGTTCCATTGGATCTATAAGCCATCAAATCACCAAATATTTTTCCCCATTTATAGGCATATTATTATTGAAATTTCAGCTCAGAATTTTTGAAGTAGAGAGAAGAAATACAACTACATGACCACACAAGAGAATAACACAAGTATGTTCAAGTGGCGGGGAGAGGGAAGGAAGAAAAGGAGAAAGGGGAGGGTGGAGAGGGATTGATAGGCTCTCACCTGATGGGCACATTGTAAGGGTGTATATCACACCCCTGGATGAAGGGCTCAGCTACGACTCACACTTTACCTTAGAAACACAAACAGTGTAACCTAATCATTTGTACCTTCATAGTACTCTAAATAAAAAATAAATAATAAAGTAGAAATAGAATAATAAAGTGACCTCTTCCCAGTTTCCACAATAAACAATACACAGTGAGTCTCGTTTCATGCAAAGCTGCACACATACATCCTTCCCATCCTCCACTGGCTTATTTTGAAAAAAAAATCCCAGAAATTATATAATTGTATATATGAATTTAACAATTTCTTAAAATCCCCAAAATTGCACACAGTAGACATTTAAGATATTATTAAAATTTTTCCAGTTTATGACATGCTTTTTCTCATAATCTCTATGATGGTGAGATAGGCATAAAAAGGAAACAAGTCTTAAATATCTTTTTCTGGGTTTAGTGGAGTATAAAGAGAAAACCTAAATGATTTTCGCTGTAGCATTACACCCTGCATTTTAATTAAAATTCAACTGATTAAGTAATCAAAGTATATTCTAGCACAATGCTTCTGCTGAGGGTATGAAGTGTTACTGTTGATAAGTTGCTATGTAGGCAATTCACTATTGATAATTAAAAGTTAACTATAGCTAAGAAAACAGTGATGAGAATTGTCAATGCTTATGTATTAAGACATTACATTGGATTTAAATGTTGGTTTAAAAAAAATTACTCTTAACTTATGGATATGTGCTTATGTAAATCTTGATGCCATTCATTTCAAAATGCAATAATGTATTATGTTATATAGGTACAGAGTTTTATTATTTCCTATGAATTTTCTTCTATAATCCTCAAAATAACCTAAGTAGCTTAGGAAGATGAAGTAGTTCTCCCAAATTCACGTAGCTGGCAGGTGTAAAACCTTATGCAATACTAACATATGTGCAAATAATTTGTTTTTGTTTTCAAATTCAATATTATACTGATGCTACACACATGCTGAAAAAGAAAAATATAGCAACACTCTTTAAGGTTTAACTATTTCTGAGGGATATGACTTTTTTGAGCTATAATTGCATATAGTGGTGTATTTGTGCTAAAACAATTCACAAAACTCAATGTTCTGTAAGAATTATGGGATTCAGTTTCAAATTTTGCAAATTTGTTAGAATTTCCTTTGGTAGAATTCCAAAGTCAGAGCTGCTTTGGTGGCAACTAGTTTTTATTTATTGCTACTTCACTAACACAAATTCCAGAACTGAACGTGAATTTAGTGAAAACATGCAGACACAATTACCAACTTCTTCATAATAACCTTGTTCACAATCAGCCACTGCAAAGTTACCTCTTAATCAAATTTCTATTCCATGCTGCAAACACAAAATTGTCTTCCCATCAAACTTAGTATTTAACTTTCACTGGTATGTTTCCCTAATATCTCCAATGTCAGTAATATGAAAGTTTTGTGATATCATTGCTATGTTAGTCTAAATTTTCTTGTCATATTTTGGAAAACTAATACCATGATATCCGTCTACAAGACTGCAATTGAATGTTCCAGACCACAGCATTAGATACCTCCAACCATTGCTCAATCATTAAAAAATAACCCATAGTATTCCACAGCATACATACATTACAGTTTATTTATCCATTCATAGGTTGGTGGGCACTTGGGTTGTTTCTACATCTTTGTGATTGTGAATTGAACTGCCATAAATATTTGGGTGCAAATGTCCTTATGGTAAAATAATTTTTTTCTTCAGGTAAATAAAGAAATACAGATATTTCACCTCTTTTGGATTTACCTGGAAGAATGTGAAGAGCATTCTCCTAAGTAAAGTAATACAAGAATGGAAAAGCAAGCATCCAATGTACTCAATACTAACATGAAACTAGTAGGTGAACAACTATAACACATTTAAATTGTAAAAAAGGGGGAGGGTAAGAGGCAGGGGAGTGGTAAGCTTTCACCTATCGGGTACAGTGTAGGGTTATATGGCTCCTGGGTGAAGGTCTCAACTGCACGTGTACTTCACCTAACAAATGCAATCAGCATAACCTAATTATATGTACCCTCAGATTAATCTGAAACAAAAAAATAAAAAACCCATAGAAATACATGAGGTTTTTCTTTACTTTTTTATTTTTAGTTTTAATAATCTTCACTTTAATGAGCTTTTCAGTCTATTGGAACCCATAAGAAAAAATGCACTGAAATGTTTATATATGTATTAGCTGGATCCAAATGACTTGTGATTTTTTTTTTTTTCAAATAAATGTTCAAAATAGCTCCAGAGTTCCCCCCCACAAAAACTACTTTGGACATGAATAAAAATGAAGTCAACTTTTTATTTTACATATTGCAAAAGACCTGAAATAACACAGCTAACCTCCAACTGCAAGTATAGATAGCAAGTATCAATATTCCTGATTTTGGTAAGCATGACATAAATTTCTTTTTTAATGATAGCCTTTTAAGATTAATATTAGAATAGTTTGCATTCCTTGTCACATACCTCAACTAACAGCACAGAAAATATGTCAAGGAGCATTCAGAGCACCTGGAAGAAGGCAACTGAGCTTCTAAAAATAGCTGCAGGTGATCCACTAAGAGTCATGAAAATACATTATAGAATTTTAAGCGGCTAAAGGGATTATGAGCACTGCTGCATCATTGATAGATGTCTGAACTGAGTAACTTGTCTCAGGATTCATCTGTGACCTAGAAGAAGTTATCTAGTTTAATATCATAATGGACTTTAATATCATAGGAAATACTCAAATCTAGCATTCTTGTTCCTCAAAGAAAAATTCAGATTCCAAATTTGTTCATTATTTACCATGTGTTATGAATTGTATTCTATCAATATTTTAAGAAATTTTATCTTTTAAAGTTCTTATCCTCCATTAATAAAATAACTATAGAAATAGCCTTTTATTGAGAACTTATCATACACCAAACTTTTCTATACATTATTTCATATTTTTCTAAATATGATGCAAGGTATACATATTGGTCTACAGCCATAGACACATGAAGATAAAATTAAAAACAGAAAAGCCTCAGTCTGCAAATATTATCAGTGTAACTGAACCCACAAAAATGCATAACTAATGGCAATCAGTGGATGACTTACATTTAGAAGACTGAATGTAAGTTCTATAAACCTTGATTAACAATATGCTTAACGGCTCGGCGCCTGTGGCTCAACGGGCTAAGGCGCCAGCCACGTACACCTGAGCTGGCGGGTTCGAATCCAGCCTGGACCCGCCAAACAACAATGACAGCTGCAACCAAAAAATGGCCGGGCATTGTGGCGGGTGCCTGTAGTCCCAGCTACTTGGGAGGCAGAGGCAAGAGACTCGCTTGGGCCCAGAAATTGGAGGTTGCTGTGAGCTGTGATG
>CAUYRH010096042.1:0-12439 GCA_963574655.1 Perodicticus potto | reverse complement strand
GAGCCCAAGAGTTTGAGGTTGCTGTGAGCTATGATGCCATAGCACTCTACTGAGGGTGAGATAGTTAGACTCTGTCTCAAAAAAAAAAAAAATTAAAATAAAAAAGATGAAATGTAAATGTAATAATCATGCCATTCTCCTGCTTTGAGCCTTTTAGGGTCTTTTTGCACTTGTGATAAAATGGCCCTTTCTTACTGTGGCTTCAGGGCAGACCTCTGTGTATATCTCCCAGCACATCTCTGGCTGCCTCTGGAGTACCGTAGGCCCAGCTGCTTCCAGAGTCTTTGCACAGATGGGCCTGGTCAGCAGTGCTCTTTCTTTCTGTGGCCGGTTCTCTCCCACTCTGCATGGCATCTTCCTCATGGCTTAAAACACCTCAGAGGCCTTTCCTCACCTCCCCCTCAGTCTAAATGAAGTCCCCCCATTATTATCTCTTACAGTGTGGTGGGTCACAAGGTGGCTCCTCCAAAGATAGAGCCACATTTTGGTACTTATGAATGTGACTTTATTCAGGAGAAAGGGTCTTTGTAGATTTAATTAAATTAAGGATTTTGAGATGAGATCATCCCGGATTATCTGAGTGGGCCCTAAACCCCGTGACACAGTCTCTGTAAGAGAAGCCTAGAGGAAACCAGGTGGGGAGAAGAGAGGGCCATGTGGAAGTGGAGGCAGAGGCTGGGGGGAAGCCAGGTACACCTGCAGCCCCCAAAGGCAGAAGAGAGAAGGACCTTTGGAGGGAGCGGGGCCCTGCTGACACCTACATTCCAGACTCCTCACCTCCAGAACTCAGAGAGAGTGAATTTCTGCTGTTTTAAGGCATCTGGTTTGTGGAAATTTGTAACTGAAGCTACAGCAAACTAATACGCACCACTTGCTGTTCTTTCTCTTCAAGTCCTTTCGATGATTCACATTGTAATGTGGCCTCCTATCCTGTTTACTGTCTGCCCCGACTCCCCTTCAACCCTGCATCGCACTGTAAGACCTGGGTCTTTTCCATTCCCATATCTACAATGCCCAGCACAGCATCTGACTCACAGCAGATGCTGAATAAATGTTTGTCGAATGAATGAAAATAAATAACATATCTCCTTGTTCAAAATTATTTAAGAAAGGCGGTGCATGGTGGCTCACACCTGTACTCCCAGCACTTTGGGAGGCCAAGGTAGGGGAACCACTTGAAGCCGGGAGTTCGAGACAAGCCTAGACAACATAGTGAGATCCTGTCTACACACACAAACACACAGAGTTAAAAAACGAATTAGCTATTTGGGAGGCTGAGGTGGAAGAACTACTTGAGCCTATGTGTTTAAGGCTACAGTGAGTTATGATCAAGCGACTGTATTCCAGCTCAGGAAACAAAGAGCAAGACTGTGTTTCTTAACAAAAAAAGAAAAAACAAAAAGCTCCTCCCCCCACCCCACGCTTCATCTTCTACAGCCTCAGCCTCAGCTACAGCACTTGGCTCATTGGGGTAGAAATTGTGCTTCTTAAGTACTTGACATCACAGGAGGCAGGGTTGTGACCAATTCCTTCTGAAGTTGAGCTTACATTTTAAATTTCTTTGCCAATCCTTTCCTTATGGAAAGAGAGACATTCAACTTCCCCTTGGTCCTTGTCCAAATGACCCCAGACTCCCACGCACATCACTGGCAGCTTAGCTTAGAGCCTGGGTAAAGTACAGAAGGGCCCAGGCACACAAGGTTTCAGCTGGACTCAATGCCAAAGAGAATGCCTTCTCTGAAGAGCAGGGTGATTGCTGAAGGCTTTGTCTAATGTTAAGGCAGAGGGACGGACCATTTGAACTGGTTTAGTATTCATGATAATATATGGTTCAGGACTCAATAAAAGGGTATAATTCTATTGAGGGATTCCACTGAGCTCATAAACCACTGAGTGTGGCTTGTCAGCAGAATGCAGAGATTGGGTTACCACGGAGCCTGTCCACAGGGACCGCTGTTGATCACTCCAGAGAAAGAATTAGCACAGGACTCCTCTCGACTGCATGCCTACAAAATCAGTGCCCAAATAACTTAGTTAAATTTAGTTTGTGTGTATGTGTATATGTGTCTGTAGTCCCGAGTATACCAAGGAGCACAGTAAAACAGTTTCATTACGTGGTATTTGTTAATGAAGTTTATGTACAAAAAAATCTGCCTCTGGAGATGCTATAAATAAGCAAGTTGATATTATCTAGAACTCTGGGTGAAAAGCCTTAGAAAAGGCTTTTACCCCGAAATCATGACAGTAAATGTGAAAAGAGGCATGGGGAAAGACAATAGGGAATAGTGAGGACTGCGGTAGGTTAGACCATGTATGTCTTGCTTAAACCCTGGGTTTGCTAGACAAAACATGTTTACAGTCAATATGACATGCTGATCTATATGATTTTTTTTAAATTTTTATTTCTTAGAGACAGTGTCTTGCTTTATCACCCAGGGTAGAGTTAGTGATACCTCATGATAGCCTTGAACTTCTGGGCTCAAGTGGTCCTCCTGCTTCAGCCTCCCGAGTAGCTGGCATTACAGGTGTGTGCCACCATGCCTGGCTAATTTTTCTTATTCTTCGTAGATACAGATTCTTGCTATGGTGCCCAGGCTGTTCTCAAACTCCTGGCCTCAAGCAATCCTCCTAACTTACCCTCTCTGAGATGATAGGCATGAGCCACCACACTCAGCCCACATGCTTACGTTTCTGCCAGACCAAGGATTCACAAACTGAAGTGTCTGGGCCAAGATTTGGCTTGCTACTTATCTTTATAAAGCTTTGTTGGAACATGGCTATGCCCATTTGTTTATTTATTGTCTGTGGCTACTTTTGCGCTATAGTAGCAGGGGAGAGTCATTGTGAAGAACAAATGACCCTCAAAGCCTGAAATGCTATCATCTGGCCTTTTACCTAAAAAGTTTGCTGACTCTCGTACGTGGGCTTCAGCTTGGCACATATTCTAACTCAGTGATTTTTTGTCTATGTTGAGGAGGGGATTTGATGTTGTCCACGGTAGGTGCTGTGGGCTGCCTACCCAACAGCCTTTCTTCCCCTTTCTTTCTTGGTGATGGTCAGCCAAGAGCTTCAGGGACATAGGGGGATGGGCTGCTGCCAGACACAGAGGGTGAATCTTGATTAGTTTGAGCCAAGAGTGTCTCCTCTTCCTAATTGTGTAGTTCAGGCATGGGCTTGCGATGGAATTGTGACGAAAGAGATGTGACCAGGGGTTTCTGAGAAAGGACGTCTATGGGACAGTTTCACACTATTAAAAAGGGACCTGCAGGGAGCTGTTTGTCCTTCTTTTGCCTCTGGACGTTGTTGAGAGAGAATGTGGTGCCCGTAGTATCTGCAGGATTATGGGACAAGGCCAAAGCCAAAGAGCTGAGGATGGCAGAGTAGCAAGATAGAGCCTGGGTCCTCAATGACGTTGTAAAGAGGCAATCAGAACATTCAGAGTCTACCCTGAGTTGTGTGTGTATGTAAACGTCCTGTTGCTTATTCACTTTTAATCGGGCTGCACCCTAAAAAATTAAACATGCTGTATCACTGGAGCTCCTTACTCTTTCCTTCTAGGTTTCTGACTTTCACACCTGTTTACTAGGAAGGTCTCCTATAGACCTTATGAAAATGTCTTGTATTTTCTTCTTATACTGTTTTATTTTTCCATTTAGAACTTTACTCTGTCATGAACTTATTTTTCATATAGTGTGAGGTAGAGATCTAACTTTATCTTTCTTCCAGATGCAGAAATACTATATATATGTTTTTAGTGTATGGTGATGAATGAAATCCAACATACTTACAGGATTTTCATAAAGATAATATGTTCTTGACATGAGGGACTTTTCCACTTGGATTCTTTCCTTCTGCTGCTGGAGGTTCTGTTACCCCTCCTTTGCTTATCAATCTTTTTATCAATCTTTCCTTGTCAACAAACTCTTTCCTGTTGCTGAAAAAGTAAAAAAGATATTATGTTCTTTTCTATACTGGAGACTAATGTGACAAGATTGTTTTCTTGCAGATATGTCTTTTTTTTTTTTTTGAGACAGAGTCTCATTCTGTCCCACTGGGTAGAATGCTGTAGTGTCATAGCTCTTGGCAACCTCAAACTCTTGGGCTCAAGTGATCCTCCTGCCTCAGCCTCCCCAGTAGCTGGGACTATAGGCACCTGGTTAGTTTTTCAATTTTTAGCAGATGGTGGTCTAGCTCTTGCTCAGGCTGGTCTTGAACTCCTGAGCTCGAGCGATCTACCTTCCTCAGCCTCCCAGAATGCTAGGATTATAGGTGTGAGGCCCTGCCTGCAGCTTCTTGCAAATATCTCTTAAAAAATGGCTAGCCCAATTGACGCTTTTTAAGTTCAACAGCAATGCAACTAGAGTGTTTTCTAATTTCCAACAAGGAAATTAAAGTAACTTGAAAGTCTTTGACAGAGGCATCAATTTAAAGGCAACCAATGTAATGTGAAGGAAACACTAACCATGTTAAGTGTATCTGATCATGTCAGTGTCAAGAAAACATGTTGGATTATTTCCTGGTACTGATGAGGCATGCTGGCAGAAAAAAAGTCAGAGTAAAATTTATCAGCATCTTGAACTGTGTTGATTTTGAATTCCAGAAGTTCCTGGTTATCTAAACATAATTGGGACACAGAACCCTTTAAGTAAATCCTCTTAAAATAGCGACTAATAGTTCTTATCAATTCTAAAACAAACATGCAAACAAATACACAAATGGAAAACTAAAATAACCTTGCTGGGGACTTTGTAAACTAGAAGCTGCCTTCATCAAATTGAAATGAGAACTTCAGAAGAGAAGCTCTTTGTAATACACACAACAACAAAGGCTTAATCAATAAGAAAAGAAAATAGGAAAATGAGCAACAGACATGATATTTCTCAGATGAGGAACTGCAAGATGCCAAACAACTTCTGAACTCTTGTGCAGAAACATTAGGGTCAGGGAGAGTCCTATCAAGACCTCAATGAGATCACCCTTCGCGACCATTTAATTGGGAAAAATGTACTTTACATGTAACGGAACTTAGGTTATAATTGTTAAGTGTGCACTAACTCTTGGAACATACAAAGTAAAGACTCAATAAACAATTTTATTTTTGGTATGTGTGTGTATGGGTAATTTTAAAAAACGAAATCATAAGATAGTACTATCCAATATCTAGTCTTATTTGAGGACATGAAATTCTCATGTTTAAATCATTCCGTTTTAAAATTCTTTTTTAAAGCATTATCCCTGCTGACTTTTCCTTTTAAATTGTTAGCTAACTGACTTTGGACAGATTCTCCTTTGCCAAGGGGCCTGGATTTGGCTCGAGCAGCTCTTTACTATCACTTTCCTCCAATTCATGACTTCTCACATCTTTGGGAAGATTGTCCGTGTCACTTTGCATTAAAATGGCATTGCATTGTAGGGCATTTGCAATCTCCCTGTGTGCTTGACAAAGAATTTATCTTAAGAATTGCTGCTGGGAGAAGGTTGGCAGCTGGAGTGACCCAAGGTTGCTTTTGTTTGTTTAGCAAGCATTTCTCCCCTTTTTGGCCATAGTACCCTGATTTTGGGGGGAGATCCACTCTTCCCCAACTGTCAGTCCATGTGTTTCATTGAGCTTGCTCCCACCACCAGCTCTAGGGGTAGGCTGAGAACTTGCTTCTCCCTGGGTATAGCAAATAATTGGTTCAGGGATGAACATGTGACTGACCCCAGCTAGTGAAATTCCATTCTGCCACCTGATGGAATCGTTGGAACAAGGGTCTTCCTTCCTTTCTTCCAGACTTGCAAGAATGTAACCCTGGACCTGCTGGTGGTCACCTGTGTGGTTACTTGGTGACAGCAGGTCTGACGGTATGAAATTTTTTGAGAGGAGGTTAAGGATAGAAATGGACTCCCACTAACAAGCCAAGATGGGTAGTATCAGAAGGCTTCAGGGGAACTCACAGAACTGGAGGGAATGCAGAGGAACCAGACCTGCCAGTGGAAATCAGGTAGCTCAGAGCTCTTGACAGCAGAATCAACCGCAGCCTCTTCAACTTCAGCTGTTTCCTGTCTTCAGATCACACAAGATTCAGATCCCCAGCTGAGAGGCTGTCGCATGGCGTGGGTTTTGGTGCATCTGTGGCATGGCTTGGGTTTTGGTGCATCAGGGTTCCTTGACTAGCAACCCCACTAAGATGGAACTGAGCAAGGACTTCCACCAGAGGGACACCAAGGAGCTACTTCTGGAATGGGGGAGTGATTGATGTCTGCTTGGACAACAAAGATGTTCACACAGCACTTAAAGTCCAAATGGATTTTCACAACTACAGTATGGAAATCATTGCTCCCATGTTTTAATGACCCCAAACCTCACAGTGGGTGTCTTAGTTTATTTGGACTGCTATAATAAAATACCACAAACTGGGTAGCTTATACACAACTGAAATTTATTTCAGATGGTTCTGGAGGCTGAGAAGTCCAAGAAGAAGGTGCTGGCCAATTCACTGAATCGCGAGCTCCTGCTTTCTGGTTCACAGATGGTGTTTTCTAGTCGTAGCCTCACCTGGCAGGAGAAGCTAGTTAGCTCTCTTCTAATTGCTAATTTCCTCCCAAACACCCTGCCTCCTAAGATCATCACCTTGAGGATTAGGATTTTAACACATGAATTTTGGGGAACACAACCATTGAGACCACAGAAGCTGGTGTCAGAGACCTGTATCTGTGGGCCCCTGAGGTTGGATATTTACTGTTGTTACTGGCTGTCTCATGAAGATCTAGTGGCCTTTTCATTGGTATTTTCACTCAAATTAAAATGATTCCTACCGATCATGTGACTGCCATGTTTATGGAACTTTTTATAGTCTGCAAAGGGTTTTCCTGTATGTGATCTCCTTACACAGTGTGAGGTGGGCAGACACTCTGTCATTCATCCCATCTGTCGGATTGGAAGACACGTTTGGGAGCTGGCGGGGGTGGGCCCAGCATTCCCACTGTCTTGTTTTTCAGATGGAGGTGACGACCAGGCTGGGACTGGCCTGCCTGACTGCTGATCTGCAGCGCGGGGCTGGTGGATTGTGGGCAGCTCAGAATTGGAGGGATGGATTGTGGTTGGATTAACCAGGCCCATGAGATCTATGGAATCTGGAGCCTCTAAAGAAAGAGCTTGGTCTTTCAGCCTTGCCTGGTGGTTTTAGGAAGCATTCTCTATTCTTGCATCTAGACTTAATTACATGTCTAGTTCTTACCTAAAGGTGTTTGGGAAGTACAAATGCAGGGAGGGATGTTCAGCTTTCTGCTGTGCCTGACTTGGGAGGCCCCTTGCACATGTTCATGTAAAATGGAAATCTGAAAACAACTTTTTGCAACTTTAGGGAACAGAGGGGCATTGGTATTGAAGATTCTTTGACATTCACCTTCAGTTTTCTGCCTGGGTGTGGTAGGTCAGTGCTGCTTCCCCAAAGCTTGAAGGCAGTGTAAGGTGGTGGTTGGGGTTGACCAGATGTCTCTAGTCTTTGGCTTCAAGTCCCAGCACCCTACTTGCAGTTCTTTGTGACTCTGAGTGAGTTATTCGTCTCTCTGAGCCTTGTTTCCCCATTAGTAAAATGTAGCCACCTTATGGGCCTGAGGATTAAGTGAGCTAATATACAGAAAGCAGCTAGAAGAGTGCTCAGCACATAGGAGACATTTAATAAATGGTAAGTGGGAGAGATTGAGTGACTTGTCCAAAGGACATAGTGAGGAAGTGGGGTCAGAATTGAGACCTAACCTGGAGTTCCCATGATGCCACGCTGTCTCTCGGAGAGGAGTGGGGGTCCTGGCAGAACTCACATTGTTGGTGTTTCACTTCATCCTGTTGAGACTCTCCCAGGATTAACCATCATCTCATCTTCAATGGACATCTTACCTTGGTGAAGAGGAAGCCTGATCCTTGGTCCAGATCTTTTACTTAAACTCAGCTGGTCTTGTGGTTTTCAGCTCTGCCTTGACCCTTCAAAGAGATCTTTTTAAGTTTGAGAATAATTTGAAGAGTAGTGTTTTTGTGTTGTACATGCCCACAGACATACGGGAGAAAATTTCCTTTGTGGGGAATCTTCAAGCTTGATGCTGGTGCAAACTGATTTGAACAATCAGAAGATGCACTATCTCATGTAACGGGGAGTGCAGAGGTGGGGCAGCTTTAGGGTGGGAGGATCAGGGTGCTATCTGTGGCTCTCTGAGCTGAGCCTTCCTCCTCATGTTTACTCTGCACTTTAGTCTGGCTCCCTTCCTTGTGATCTTTGGTAGCCTGCAGCAAACAGGCTTACATGCTTCCTACATCCAGGGGAGAGAAGGCACCACACACTCAATACCTTCATTTCAGTTGGGCCTGCTTAGGCTACATGCCCATCCTGACGCAATAACTACAACATTATATGCTGGTTGACTCCAGTCCACCTTCCTGGGAATCCCTTAAGCCAGTCAGGCCCTTTGCTGCTGTGGGGGTAGACTCGGATGCTGAGGGACACTGAGGGCTCCTTAGAGGAGGGGTAGAAACAAGAAAAGCAATTCTGTTGGGATGGAGCAAAGAGGAGTGGATGGTGGATCGTTGGCCAGCAAATGCCCTCTGTGGCATACAAGGATAGGGAGCACAGGGTGGTAGAGTAAGAAAATGCTGCCTTAGCCTCTGCCTAGGAATCCAG
Source organism: Perodicticus potto (assembly GCA_963574655.1). Taxonomy (NCBI): domain Eukaryota; kingdom Metazoa; phylum Chordata; class Mammalia; order Primates; family Lorisidae; genus Perodicticus; species Perodicticus potto. The sequence continues at coordinate 3,785 of CAUYRH010096042.1, read as the reverse complement.
GGGAAAAGATTAATAAAAACATCAGATTAACCATTATGTTAAACTAATAGCAATTTCGAGGTCTCTACTTTTAATTTAGTGGAAAAGTGTTGTGGTGGCTACTATTTGTTGAGCCATTGAACAAGGTGCTTCCGCTACAATCATACCCTTTAACAATTTAATCCTTGCAATAACCCTTTCAAGTTGCAATTATCATTCCTATTTTATAGATGAGAAAATAAGGCTCTGAGCAGTCTTGTGACTTGTTCCAGGTCACACAGCTGCGGAGGACAGAATGGGCAATCAAACTCGACTTTCTGTCTGGAAAAGGCCCCAGCACAATGTTTTGCTTGTTCTGCTTAAGAAACACAAGGAAGAAGAGTGAGTTTATTTGATGTGGGTCTCACACCGTTGTTGAAGAGGAGGAAATAGAGGCCCTTTAGCCTTTGGGTCCATGGGTAAAACACAAATAGCATGGTTGAAATTTGCAACGTTAAAGCAAAACAGGACCAGGAGAATTGGGAGAGTGGGTAGGAAACCCCTAAAAGCACAGAATTGGGGCAGGAAGGTGTGACTCCCTTCCTACCACCCAAAGGGAGCTTCTTATGCTTGGACATCACCGTGAGAGTGATTTAAATGATTGTTTATGCCAACAGGGTCTTTGAAAAAAGGTGTCTTTTGCTCTAGCTTTTCCATCATCCAGATGGCATCTATAGCATTAAAACTTACAAGGTTGCGGCTCGGCGCTTGTGGCTCAATGGGCTAAGGCGCCAGCCACGTACACCTGAGCTGGCGGGTTCAAATCCAGCCCAGGCCCGCCAAACAATAATGACAGCTGCAACCAAAAAATGGCTGGGCGTTGTGGCGGGCGCCTGTAGTCCCAGCTACTTGGGAGGCACAGGCAAGAGACTCGTTTGAGCCCAGGAGTTGGAGGTTGCTGTGAGTTGTGATGCCACAGCACTCTATCCAGGGTGACAGCTTGAGGCTCTGTCTCAAAAAAAAAAAAACTTACAAGGTTGCTAAAATAAATTCTTCTTGTGAGTGTACTCACTGCACACGTTATTGTATTTGGGTGGGAGTGGAAGCTTGATCAATGAAACTCATGGCATCATAGCCATTTGAGGGTCTTAACTTGGGGTGGGGGCTCTGTGGTTTCCCCCACAAGCCTCTGGAGTCAGAATCTATGACACCTCCCTCTGCAGTGGATGTTGGGGTGTATCAGTTTCTTAATGCTGCTGTAACAAATTATATAGATATAGTGGCTTAAAACAGTGCAAATTGATTGTCCTACAGTTCTGGAGATCAGAAGTCCCAAATGAGGCTAAAGTCAAGGTGTTATCAAGGCTATGTTCCTTTAGAAGGCTCTAAGGGAAAACCCATTTCCTTGTCTCTTCCAGCCTCTAGGGCAGTGTTTCTCAATCTTTTTTATCTCATGGCACACTTGAACCTGTAGTTAAACTTCCATGGCACACTTAAATTATGTTGATCAAAAACAAGAGTAAGAAAAAAAAAATACTTACTGTGCTTTGAACTTCTTTTGAAAATAATTTAATTATCTTTATTTTATTTTTTTTGAAACAGAGTCTCACTTTGTTTCCCTCGGTAGAGTCCTGTGGCATCACAGCTCACAGCGACCTCAAACTCTTGGGCTCAAGTGATTCTCTTGTTTCAGCCTCTTGAGTAACTTGGATTATAGGCACCTGCCACAACACCCAGCTATTTTTTAGAGATGGGGGTCTTGCTCTGGCTCAGTCTGGTCTGGAACTTGTGAGCTCAGGCAGTCTACCCACCTTGGCTTCCCAGAGTGCTGGGATTACAGGCATTAGCCACTGTGCCCAGCCAGATTAATGATCTTTAAAACTTTTCATGGCACACTTCTCACGGTATACCAGCTGCAGCACACTGGTTTAAAATCACTGTTCCAGAGGCCGCCCGTGTGCCTTGGCTAGTGGCCCCTTTGAATGTATTCAAAGCACAGTATTCCATCCTCTGCTTCCATTGTCACATCTTCTCTCTGCCTCTGACCCTCTTGCCTTTCATTATAAGGACCTTGTGTTTATATTGGGCCCACCTGCATAGTTCTAGATAATTTCCCATCTCAAGACCCTTAACTTAATCACACCCACAAAGTCCCTTTTGGCACATAACATAGTAACATAACATAACAAACAAACATAACATATCACAGGTTTGGGGGATTACAACATGGACCGTTTTGGGGGGGGGATCAATATTTTGTCTACCAAATGAGGAGTAACAGGAAAGGCATTATTTTATGAAGCCCTTGAGGACTCAGAAAGGCACTGTCACTAGTAGGTCAGTTTAAAATGGAAGCTAGTGAAGGAATGTTTGTCATTGTCCTAGCTGGGGATTTTCAATTTTAGTTTGATAATCTTTAATAGAGAGAATTTTGCAGCTGTACATAGACATGTGTACATAGTAGCTGGAAAAATGAGATTAGCAGGATGATCCAGATTCTTTATACTTATTACACTTGGTATTCACATGAATGTCCTCTGCCCATCCACCAGATAGTTTGAACTTGAATGGTCACGTCACTTTCCATGTGCAGGCTCCAGGTGTGTCTTGGCTGTGTCTCTTCCTACCTGGTGACTATGGGAGGCAGGTCACAGGTGACTCTGCAAAACAGACATGGAGTTGGGTGAGGCCAGGGAATGGGAGTGGGAAATGGGAGGCTGGGAACATCTTCAGTGGGGCAGAGTTTCCCAAATTTCAAACATTTATTACTGTTGTTAACAATTTGTTATCAATATTGGTGTCTTACCTGTACTATAATTTACTTAATATTTTTCTTGACATTGAATTTTAGTAAAATAAGTTGTTATACCTGATATCACGTCTATAAATGAAACAACCAGTATCACTTACTATAGAGAGAATGTAATAACACAATTACTAAAATAATAAAGATGTACGTAGATGACCTAAAATAATTTTATTGGCTGTAAGTATCAGAACTTTTCAAACTTTAATGTGCACACAGATCACTTGAATGTCTTGTTAAAACGTAGATTCTAATTTAGTCCCATCTAGGCTGGAGTTAGAAAATTTGCATTCTTTTTTTTAAAATTAAATCATAGCTGTGTACATTAATGAAATTGTGGGGTACAATGTGCTGGTTTTATATACAATTTGAAATATTTTCATTGAACTGGTTAACATAGCCTTCACAGCATTTTCTTAGTTCTTGTGTTAAGACATTTATATTCTACATTTAGTAAATTTCACAGGTATCCTTGTAAGATTCACCATAGGTGTGGTCCCATCAATTACCCTCCCTGCACCCATCCGCCCCCCCTCCCCATCCCTCCCTCTCCCTTTTCCCCATATTCTTGGGCTATAATTGGGTTATAACTTATAACTTGGTTTCATAGTAGGGCTGAGTACATTGGATACCTTTTCGTCCATTCTTGAGATACTTTGCTAAGAAGAATATGTTCCAGCTCCATCCATGTAAACATGAAAGAGGTAAAGTCTCCATTTTTTAAGGCTGCATAATATCCCATGGTGTACATATACCACAATTTATTAATCCATTCGTGGGTCGATGGGCACTTGGGCTTCTTCCATGACTTAGCAATTATGAATTGGGCTGCAATAAACATTCCGGCACAAATATCTTTGTTAGAAAGTGATTTTTGGTCTTCTGGATATATACCTAGTAGAGGAATTGTAGGATCGAATTGTAGGATCGAATGTAGGATCGAATGGCAATCTAATCTATTTTTAGATCCCTAGAAAATTTGCATTCTTAAGCAACAGTCATAACCTGAACCTAACTCACA
>CAUYRH010096041.1:0-16981 GCA_963574655.1 Perodicticus potto | reverse complement strand
AAATACTGCACTGCGTTGCAAGACACTACTTGTTTTTCTCCAATCATATTTTTATGAGTAGAATCTGGGCTATTAAAGTTCTCTTCTTATTCTTTGAAGCATGTTGCATACTTCCCTGATGGGATGGATGGTTCTGTAAAGGAAGGGATATTTAAATATATGTATTTTATTATTCTTCATTACATTATTTCCACCCCCCCCCACCCCTCCATGGTAAGACAGAATTGATTTACAGAAAAGAATACAGAAAACACCAAAGCTCCTGGTAGAGGGAGAGATTTCAAGTGGGGAGAGAGAAGCTCTCTCCGTTCCTCTCCCGGTCTCTCCCTGTCTCCTCCTCTAGGCCTCTAGCCTCAGGGTATATATAGGTGTATGGGTTCCTTGGCCAGGAAAGGAAGGGATATTTAAACTTGCTACTATTGTTCAACATCATTAATGGTCACTGTACACCATTACAAAGAACGTGGCAACTTGCTTGTGCCTGAAAGAAGTCGGAAGGAGAATGTGTGACTATGTGGGGACTGCGTAGGTTTGTTAATTGACCTATAGCTAAACCTTACTTAATGTGCTTGTGTGTCTGTTCATAGCTTTCAGCATTTCAAGACATCCAAAAGCTACTACCAACGTTTTCCTGTGCATCAACCTCTGCATGTGAAAACTTAACAGTTACTGAACTTTGTAAATATGTGAATTTTTTATGTAGGTGGATGCATTTTTTGTCTGTTTACTGCTCTTCTCAGCTTTATTCAATAAACTTGCATTTTGAGGGAAAAAAAAAGAAGTTTGATGGTGTTTTTGCGACTAGAATGATGTCATAGGAATATAACTCATTTATATCAATTTGCCTGTTGTCAAATTGGTTTTGTTATGGGTCATTTCACTTAAAGAAGTAGTTTCCAAGAACTGATCAATAATGTTAAATGAGTATTTGTTGTACTACCCAATAAATGTTGAATAAATGAAGGAATATATGTAGGATGTGCATAATTATCCTGATTTTATACATTTGGGAAGAGAAGTTGAAGAAATTTGGGGACATTTTTTGTAACCATGCTTCTTGTAAAAAGTAGTACCATCTATCTAGTACCATCTACCTCCAGATCCTTTCCGTGCATTTTGATATCATTTAATTCAGATATTATACAGGCTCATTATCTATGTTTATGGCTGAATAATGGGGGAAGACAGTAGGATCCCGATGGCAACTGATGCAGTGAGAATGGAAATGGGTGCAGTGTATAGCATTGTGGAGAAGGCTGCTTGATAGAGATGAGTGGTGGATGTGTAAAAGAGAAAGACAACAAGCAGATGTGTGCCGTGAGTGTTAAATAATGTATCTAAATTGGAAAAAAAAGGCAGCAAGTATTTTGTAGTTGGTAATAGCTTTCTTACAGACTTTTTCACCTTTAAGCTAAAGCCTTACATGCTTTTATCAATGATATCCTGTTTTCTTTCTCAGCCCTCTCCACTAAAATTGTTCGTTCACTTTTGACACCAGCCTTCCACACACATATTCAATATGTTTATTTGGAACATGGTAGGATTTCCTATCATGAAAAAAAGTAAAATTAATATTTTCTTTTCCATTTTTCGAAAGCTTAAATATGTGGACTGAAAAATAGAATGAGCTACACTAAGTTAATGAACTAAACAATTGAAAACTATCCAACATTTATGGCAGAGAATTTTGATTCACATAGCAGAGAAAATGAAGGGAGAAATGTGTTATACTGCATCTAATACCACTAAGTTCATCAGGCATGCGCCTATAAAACACTTGTAAGTAGAAAGTCAAATAATAATCAAATGGAATGTGTTAGATTTGAGTTAATATTTGAAGGAAAGATAAAGATTTCATAAGAAGAAAAGAAGACAATCTTTATCAGGCAGAGCAAACATCTGAAGAAAGGTCTAAAGGTTTTAATAAGCACGGTGCGATTGAGGGGAAAGGATTTGATCAAGCTTATTTAAAATGAGGATTCGTGTTGCAGGGTATTAAGATAAAAGGTTTTGTACTTTACTATTAAAGTCACTATAAAACTTTGGGCAAGGACAATTAATTACTGAATTATTTTAACATATATTTATGTTGGAGATATCCCAAGCATGATTCTATTTTCTGAAGATCAAGTGGTGAATGAAACATCCAAAGGTTGTGCTTCTACCAAGCTTATTTTGTAGCGGAGGGGTGAACACAGAGAGTGAAGATAGCAAAGGAAGGGGAAGATAATTTCACCTCATAATAAGTACTATAAAGGAAGAAAAATGACATAATAGAGCTTGGCTGAACAGGGTCGGGGCAGACCCGGATGGTGTCATTTGAATTGCTTCATTTAAGCTACGCTAGTATTTGCACAATTGTATAGGCTTCTTCCATTTTTAAGATAATTCAGAATAATTCAAACCTCTGCTATAATAATGTGACAGCTACAATTATTGCTGCTTCTATATGCTTTTATCAGTTGCCTTTTTTTTGTAATTCCTATACTTATGCCAATTTTACTAATAAGAAAAATAAAGCACAGGGGTTCATTAACTTTCTGAAGGTCACAGGCAAGTAAGAGTTGATCTAGAATTTGAACCAGTCTGTCTTCATAGACTTTTATTTTAATTAGAATATGTTATTACCCTGATTGAGCCTATTCACTTCATGGGGTGAGGTGAATACACTTCAAAATAAATTCCATCCTATATTCTCATCTTCTGTCTCCTCCTTGTGGCCATTTATTTTCATTCTGCTATTAGTTTATTTTTGTTTCCTTTAAATCTTTGATTCCTCCAACTTTAATCTCCACTTTTCCCTATTCTATTTTTTGGGGAGAGGGTAAAACATCCTGAATTAATCCCCCTTCTGGTCATTCTCTGGATATTATACATTTTGGCCCCTCTTTAAAAGTATTTTTTTATAATAGGCACATATGTACAATGAGGGAATGGCATCATTGTTGAAGATCAGTATGAGAATAAGACCTCCTGTCATGTAGACTTAGTATTTCTTTTAATCGATAAAACATCCATATTTAATACAGGTGCTTTCATATTTTCTCCAGTAAACCGTGTTTTCTGATGGATTTTATTCCTGTGAGAGCAGCGAGAAAAGTCAAAGGTGAGTCCAAGTTTTCAGCTGAGGAACTGCAGGTGTGAAGTTTTCATTTACTGAGATGGGGTAACACATTCGGAAGAGTTACTTTTCTTCTTAAAAGCAAGTTTAACAATCCTGTACAGTATCTAAGCAAATGTTCCAGGAATCCATTCAGATATGCGGTCCTGGAGATCACTAGCAAGAAGATACGCATTTGAACATCAGTAATATGTGGCTTTTACTTCAAGCTCTGAACATACAAGAACTCACTAGCTCTTGTAAGGATGAGTAAAATGGAAAGGAGGGCAAAGAACTGAACTCTGGGACCCAACGTTTTGAATTCACATAAATAGGAATCAGTGAATTTGAGCAAGGATCAGGTAGTGAGTGAAGTAAAGGGAAAACCAAAGGAATGGTGTCCTGGGGAACAAAGTATTTTGGAGAAAAAAGTACTTTTTGAAAAAGGAATCATCTGTTATGTCAAATGAGGGTTATAGGGTGAGTAAAATGAATCCTAAGAAGTAGGCACTGGACATTAAGGTGGAAGTTGACGGTGATGCTGAAAGGAGTATTCGTATAATATAAGTCGGGTAAGAGCCTAATTAGAGTGTGTTTGTGAAAAATAGGAAGAGACAGGAGGCATAAACAGCTTTTTGACCCCTTTTATTTTTAAGAAAATTACTAAGACTGGAGTGATCATGTGTGTCTGTGTGTGTGGGCAGTGGTTATAAGCAAGATTTTTTTTTGCTTGTTTTTAAAATGGAAGATATTTTATCATGTTTGATATCAAAGATATCATATTTGTAGGTTACAGAAAATGAAGTGATAAAGATTTTTAAAAAATGGAAAAATGGATGATGCCAGAGCGAGCAAGAGACAGAAAATTACAAGTTTAAAATCTTTTGAGTAGGTGAGTTTTTTGATAGTGTGACTGATAAGATGAGCTACAGAAATGCTCGGAGTTTTTAAAGGAGGAAAGTATTATAGTAATTTATAAATTAATACAATTATAACTAATCCTAAATGATATAGCCTTTTTAGATTATAATAGTAGGAAGTATGTAAGAGGTATGATTAATCTTCTCACTCATAGAAATAATCAGGAACCATGGGAGATTCTTCATCATTGTTTTGCCTGAGTATGGCTTTATGGAAGATAGTGAGATGTGTAATACTTTCTTAGGGAACTTTAAGGTATGTGAAAGAATCAGGGAAATGACAATGAAGACTCAGTCTTTTTTGTAAAATTTGGTGAAATTGAAACACCAGAGGCAAGATAGAAAAGCATCCTTAATTTCTTCTTCTTGAGACACAACCTCCCTCTGTTGCCCAGGATAGAGTGCCATCAGCCCAGCTCATAGCAACTTTAAACTCCTGGGCTCAAATCATTCTACTTCTTCAGCCTCCCAAGTAGCTGGGACAACAGCACCCACCACAACATCTAGCTATTTTTCTCTATTTCTTAGTACAGATGGGGTCTCCCTCTTGCTCAAGCTGATCTCAAACTCAAGGGATCCACTGATGTTGGCTCCCAGGGTGCTAGGAATACAGATCTGAGCCACTATGCCTGGCCATCCTCAATTACTTACTATTATTATTATTTTCCAATTTTTGGCTGGGGCTGGATTTGACTCGCCACCTCCAGTATATGGGACCAACACCCTACTCCTTTGAGCCACAGGCACTGCACCTCAATTACCTATTTTTGTAATCATTCACTTTATTTAACTTTTCATCATGTCCATGGTCTGTATCTTTCCCTAATTTACTTCAGAACCGTAAACATAAGCATAGACTTATTCTTCATTCTGTATTTTTGAGAGTATAGAGTTTTGTTGATGTATAACTTAGAGCCTCCTTTTCTTTTTTGATTGAACACTTCATCAGTTTGAAAAAATGTGTACATGAACAAGCCCCATATATGTAATGCATTTATGTGTGTGTGAGATCATGCACAGATGTTAATAAAGACTTTGTTATCACATTGCCTTTCTTTACCTTTTTCAGCTTTGGGGTAGGTGCATCTCATCCTGGATACATTTGACTGAAATAATCTTCACACAGTCAGAAGTTTTAGATCACTTTCCAGTTATCTGAAAAAACAACAAATCCTCCCCCAAAGCTCCCACCTTATCCCAAAAGAAAATCTTAGAGGAAATTCCTTAGTTCTCTTGCTCAAGTTATAACCCCCAGATATTTTTGGGGTGGTTCAGTGTTAGTTTTCTACCGCTGCTTTAACAAATTACTATGCATTTAGGTGCTTAAACAACACACATTGAATATCTTACAGCTCTGTGGGTCAGAAGTCTAACATTGGCCTCATTGTTTCCTTTCTAAAGTCTCTGTGGGAGAATCTGTTTCCTTACCTTTCCATCTTTCAGCTCAAATTTCTTAGGTCCTGGCTGCCTTTCTCCATCTTCGGTCAGCAACATTGTATCTCCCTGACTGGTCCCTGTTGTGACATTATTCTCTGACAGCATCTCAGAGAGGTTCTCCTGTTTAAGGACTCTTGATTAAATTGGGTCAGGATGAACTGACATATCAGAGGTTTCCAGAGAACATGGATGTCCTGGGGACTTATTCTGGGTACTACAGATTCTTTTCCAATCGGAAGAAAAACGAGATATAATACTACAGATTCTTAACAACAATTCACTTCCTTAAATAAATTAGTAAATTTTTTTGAAAAGTTACAGTACGACTAGAAGTAAATGCAATCCTTTAAGATCTCTCTAAGTTCCATGGCTCTTGTAACTAAATGACCAAAACTACATGAGCAATATGTTGTTTTTTTTCCTCCTGTTCTTCCAAATAATAGCCAGAATACTTTCTATAAAAATTATCAGCTCTTAAAATGATGGCAAGTTTGAATAGAAAGTTGGAACGTTTAAAGAAAAAAATGAAATGTACATTCTAGAACTGAAAAAGAACATCTTTAAAAAAAATTATCAACTCTTTATTCCTTACATTATGTTGTTCAAATTTATTCTCTTAGTGTGAATCCCTATGCAGTGAGTTTACTTTAATTTTACTGGACTCATCTATTTAGGGCATTTTTAGGCCAAAGTAAGAGAAGATAGAGGTTGTTTATTTTACTAAGTTTTTAAAAAATAAAATGCAAATAAATTACAGCTAAGAGGCTTCAAGGCCTAAAGACATTCTAGAAATCCTCCATATCCAGTGGTCCATATGAAGATCCAGTGATTCTAGCACTATTTGTAGCTGTGGTTGCATCTTCTGATTTTTCATGCCTGAAAGACAATGATACAGGACAGGTGGCTCCCCAGCCACCCGGGTGGAGCTGAGGGGTGGACCTGCTGCCTCCACCTTGGTGGTATTGGTGTGGTGCAGCTGGCAGAAAAACCAGTGGGCTGGAGAGTAGGCAGGCCCCCCCTTCCCAGGCCACAGTAGACTCCAGTAGCCAGAGGGGCCTGACAACTGCTGGGGAGACACCGGTGCCTTGGTGTCTCCTTTCCCTTGCACTTATGACTGAACAGAGAATCCCTATTACCTATGCCTACGTCTATTTCATGTAAGTTTCTTAGGCCTCAATTCATTCACCTTGCCCCAGCAGAAGGGAGTGTATCCATACATATACTGGCCTCATATAACTATAAGGAACCCACACAACTATATAAACCTCTGGACAAAGAGCCCAGAGAGAGAGAGTGCTTTTCTCCCCCTACTTGGATTTTCTCTCTCTGCCAGGAGCTTTGGTGTTTTTGTATTCTTTTCTGTAAATAAATCTTGTCTTACCACTCATCTGTGGTCCTTGGATTCATTCTTCCAATCACCAAGACCAAGAACCTACTGAAGATGAAATTCCAGTATCAACAGCATGTTACTTCAGCAGTTTAAACTTCCCTGCAGGATAGTGGCTGCGGGCTGCCCTCAAGTTAAAAGACAAACAAATTAAAAACAAAATGAAAAATACCTTAACATGTGCCAGTCTCATTCTCTCCATGATGAACATGCCTTTTTTCACTCCCCTGTAACTTCAGGGAGTTATTTTTTAAATCCTGTTCTGAGTATCCATTTTTATCTGCAAGAAGATTGTTCTAGGATTATTCCATTAGGAATTTTTGCAACCATGCCAGAAGGAAACTCCCACTCATCCCCAGGCTTAATAGCTAGCAATCTCTTTTTCATGCCCTATTATCCTGATTATCAGCACCATCACACACACACATTTGAATTTCTTACAACAGCAGCCAGGTGTGTCTGACACAACTCCTCCTGTCTTAGTGTGTGTGTCTCTGCTTGATGTCTGTTATGGCTGAGTATGAACTACATCTACTGTCTCCATACCACATTAGCTAGCCTTAGATTCATGTCAAGAAGACAACCTGACTTCTTTTGAAACATTCAAAGTAGTCTCTATCATGAGAATCAGTGGAATTCCCCCTGGAATTACGGTTCCTGCTCTGCTTCTACACTCCTGGTCTTTGCTTTACAGCACGGCACAATGCAGAAGGAGCTGACAGTTCGAGAGCGACAGTGTTCTAATTTCTAAGGAGAATATTTCACTTCTCTCACTTTCTCTTGAGAGAAAACGGATTGTCATTGTGGTCTTACAGAGGGGCATCAGGGTATGTCTTGGATCTGTCAAGTGTCTATATAAAAGTTCCCAGCCTTGAAAATACAATAGTAATGACAAAAATAAATAGATATGACTTGATTAAACTAAAAGCTTCTTCACAGCAAAGGAAATAATCAACAGAGTAAATGGACAACCTACAGAATGGGAGAAAATATTTGCAAACTCTATATCCAGTAAAAGGCTAATATCCAGAACAAACAGGGAACTCAAACTAATCAGCAAGAAAATAACAAACAACTCCATTAAAGTGACCAAAAGACATGAACAGAAGCTTTCTCAGAGAAGATGGACAAATGGCCAACATACATATGCATGTGAAGAAATGCTTAATATCACTCATCATCATGGAAATTCAAATAGAAACTACAATGAGATACCACCTTACCCTTGTCAGAATGGCCATTATTAAAAGTAAAAAACAATGGATACTGGTGGGGATGCAGAGAGAAAGGAACACTTACACACTGTTGGTGAGACTGCAAATTAGTACAATCTTTATGGAAAACAGAATCAAGATTTCTCAAGGAAATAGATGAAGATGTAGCATTCAACCTAGTCATCCCACTACTGGGTATTTACCCAAAGGAAAGTAAGTCATTTTGTCAAAAAGACACCTGCAGTCTAACAATTATTGTAACACTATTCCCAGTTGTAAAGATGTGGAGTCAACCTAAGTGCCTATCCACTAATGGAGTGGATTAAGAAATGTAATCTCTCTCTCTCTCTCTCTCTCTCTCTCTCTCTCTCTATATATATATATATATATATATGCATATATGTACGTATGCAGTACTACTCAGCCATAAAAATAAAAAAAAAATGTCTTTACATAACCTCTCTAATAATTGGGAGCTAATCAATGGGCACATTCAGGCACAAAGAGTTGCAAAAGTCATTGGAAATCAAGAAGAGGAAGTGGCGAGAATGGAGGAGTAAAAACCTATCAAGTACAATGAGCATAATTTGGATGATGGACACATTAAATGCCCTGACTTAAGCATTACTAAAGATATTCATGCATATTTGTACCTCCTTAAATTTTGAAATAAAAAAATGCTTTGGCTTGGTGCCTGTAGCTCTGATTAGGGTGCTGCCAGCCACATACAGAGGGGCTGGCTGGTTCAAACCCATCCTGGGCCTGCTAAACAACAATAACAAGTACAGCAAAAAAATAACTAGGTGGGCACCTGTAGTCTCAGCTACTTGGGAGGCTGAGGCAAGAGAATCACTTAAGCCCAGGAGTTTGAGGTTGCTGTGAGCTGTGATGCTATGGCACTCTACCAAGAGTGACACAGTGAGACTTTGTCTCAAAAAAAAAAAATGCTTTTGTTGTGAAAGAGGGGAAATGGAGGGAGGGAGAGAACTCCTAGCCTTGAAAAGAACACCCGGTGCTTGAAGATACTGAAACATTTATTATATAATTTATAGCAGTGCTTTCTTCTGCAATGTCTGAAGATGTGACCTACGCAACACTCACCTTACAGGATTCTGCTGGAACAAAAAATAACCAGGATGGAAATAACCTAAGAAAAAAAGGTAGGTGTTCAGAGAGAGCAAACTGTGTCCTGGGGAATGCACAGGTGCTAAATGCTTGAGGTGCTGGCTTTGATGTCATGCTAAAGAGATGCGGGTTGCGGAATCTCCAAAATGGAGGCAAATAGTTGAGAAATAGATTAGCAGAAAGAGTATTCCCAATGCTGAGGAGAAAATCCGTGGCCTTCAGAACCTTTTTAAATTGTGTGATATGAATATCACTATGTTTCATGAAGCTCTGTGCTGTAGTGAAAATTTTTGACTAGATATACTGGGGATTGGGGAGGACTAAGAGATTTATTTTTATAATTATAATCCTTGATATTTATACCTTGTAGAGATGCCAAAGTAATATTATTTTGGAAACCATAATGAAGGCTTCTAAAATAGAGAAGGTGGAAGAAATTTTTTTTTTTTTTTTAGATGGTGTAAGTAACTGAAGGGAAAAAAATGGAGGATGAGTATGTCAGGAAAGATAAGACCTAGTTTCTCTTTTGTAAGTATTCAAAATTTTTTAGGGTAGATGAAATCCCAAGCATAATTTGTAATGTTGGATCAATAACCACAATATCCATATAGTATTTTATGTACTTTATGCCGTACCTTAATCAAAATTTAATTGTGAAGTAAATTAACAATAATATTGGAATAATATTAGTAGTATTTTCTCTATTGCATACATGAAAAATGTGAGAACCATTTGTATTAAAAAGAAAAACTGAGGATGCTAAAATTTGAAGAACTATCTGCTGGCTTTCTGGTCTTTTTGCGGTTTGTAGGTTAGACTGTAGAATGCATTCACTTTGTTGAGTATTCATTCTTTATTTATTAGGCAACAAAAAGCAGAGATAATAAACAAACATTATTTTTAATAGATTAGAGTTACCTTTGAAAGTAGAACCCACTTTTTCTTTTTCTTTTTGCAGTTTTTGGCCAGGGCTGGGTTTGAACCCTCTATCTCCCACATAAGAGGCCAGTGCCCTACTCCTTTGAGCCGCAGGCACCGCCCTAGAACCCACTTTTATAAAGGAAGTCAAAGAACTGCCCTATGGAAATTGTAATCTCAAAAATCTGGGGTCCCCCCCCATTGCCAGCATCATCCAAAGAAGCAGTTTTCACAATATCTTATTCACGAATTCAACAAACAAAGAAGAATGGTGGGTGATGATGTGAACAAAAACATAAAAAATTACTAGATACCTTACTTTTAAAGGAGGAACACGCAGAACTAATGGCAAGGCCTCCACTGTGTTAGGTATTTTCTAAATAAGGGTATTGAAGAAGCAAAAGAGAAATTCTAATATCTGGAAGTTTCCTAAATGGGAGAAATAAATAATCCAATGTAACAAGCACAAAGCACTTCTGTTTGCTATTTCCTCTGCTGGCTTTCTTCAGGGCACCCAGCTCGGTCTCCCATATGGCGCTACGCTGCCTTGAGTCTGCTGACTCTTAGCTTGATGCTGCTGATTGGATTGGTGATCTTGGGGATTATGTGTAAGTAAATTTGCATCAAACCCAAGAAAGGTGACTAGGAATCATATTTGTAAGCTATGTAAGTTTGTGTTAAATGACAGACAGGTACTAGGATCCTGAATCTTCTAATAAATTTTTTTTCTACAACATAGCTCTCATTCTTCGCACCTTTAAAATAAACTGCATGAAACATACTTTAATGTTATGAGGATTTTGCTCTAAGTTTATTGTTTTATCTTAATAAGCTAAACTGGACTGAAAGAAGACTCTTAGTTTTCTAGTTATTGGTTGGAATAAGAAGACCAGATGCATAACCACTTGTCACTCCAATGGTTAGTAATAGTCAAAGGAGGTGAATTCAAGGAAGGGCACGCTGTTTCATTCAACTCTAAGGCTTAGCTCAAGTCCAGCTTTATCTGCTCACTCAAAATCTTTCTAGTGCAGAGAAAACTTCTAAGTAGTATCAATAGCCTGATACCTATGAATGAGAAAGACACGCAAACATGGAGTGAGAGTGGCCTGATAGATCTTACTGAGTAGATGGAGCGTTGGACCTTGTCCACATAACAATGGAAGTACACAGCTATGGAAGAACATGCTGTTGATTCTGACCCATCATTAGGCATGTTGGCATAGACAGGGTAGGGAGTTCTGGACTAAGTGGAAAAACATCCTGAGAATATACAATTTATTGGGAGAATATTGTTAAGGATATGAGATACGGATTAATGAATGGCATGGTATTCATTTTCAGGGGACTTGCAGTCAAGAAAGTTAATTTGCTGAATAATACTAATATCTCTGCCATATTAATCTCTTTTTATATATGTAAGATCTAATGGATAATAAGAATTTGGACATACCTATTTGGAGACATAAAAAGAGGCAAGTGATGTTGCTTGTTTCTTTTGAAAAGAAATATGATGTTCTGGTAACAGTAACAGGTATTCAGTGCCCAACCAGTATGAGGATTAGCAGTTGGTCTACAATGATATATATTTAAAAAATAAACAAAGATACAATAATATGTTCACTGGTTAACCATAGACAAATGAACTTATTCGTGATGATGAATCACCTGAAGTGCTTATTAAAAATGCAGATTTTTGTGGACTCAGGGCAAGAAATGGTCTGGTGTGCCATTAAGATCTGTTTAATTAATTAATGAATCATTTTTAAACAAGTTCCTCAGGTTATTCTCATGAAGGTGGTCTTTAGATCATACTTTAAAGATATCCATTGTCCTAAATACTTCTGCTTCTATTAAAACAACAATTACACCAACCAACTCCAAATGGAATAAAACAAATATAAAATCATTTCACCAAAAATGAGTGGCAAGGTGACTGGCACTGCATTAGATGAAATATCAAAGATATATAATTATTATGTATTATTTGAATATAGGGCAATAATTCAAATATAAATAGAATTATAAAAATGAACTATAAACACTTTGGCAAGTGTTTATAAACACTTAAACATCTGGCATGTTTCTTCCATGATTGATAAAAGCTATTAATATTTGCTGAGTAATTTAAGAAATATTTTTATTTCTTAAGAGAATGCTGTATTGCTATAATGAGAATGTAAGAAGATGTGAATTTGTCTTTGTAATGTATTGGAGTTTTACAGATATCAAATGAAATTAACTCAGAATCAGAGAAATTGAGTCAACTTCAGAAAATCGTCCATCAGCAGCAGGATAATTTATCCCAGCAACTGGGCAACAACAATAACTTTCCTTTGGAGGAGGAATTTCTCAGATCACAGATCTCCAGTCTATTGAAGAGACAGGGACAAATGGCCATTAAACTCTGCCAAGAGCTAATCGGTCATATCTCAGGTAATCAGACTCAGGCTTGCTGACTAGTTAAATGGGATCTGTTTTCCTGGCTTAAGGTGACCATGTGCCCACCTTAGAGTCCAATTAATGTCACTGAATGGCCCTTGATTATGTCACACTAAGTTTAAAGACAGAAAGGAAATACACACGTTCATTTACTACTTTTGGAAACAAGCAAATTTGGAAATGATCTTGAAATGATTCCAATTTGAATACTTTAACAACTCATTTTAAGTGATAGAAGTTTTTCTAGATCATTGTGTTGTTATGAAAAATCAAAAATATAGCTGGTAATTCCGAGGCCAGAAGACTGAGCCCTGAAAAAAAGAGTTCCCATTTCTCCATCCATAACCATGGATGACTTTATTTTCAGAGGTTCCTAAAGCAGTATGTTTCAGGGAGCTGGCTCTCAGACCCTATTGTCCAACTAAATGATCTAGCTTTCAAAACCTTGTCCACTCACTCCAGACTTGTTGAGATGTACTGCTGGGTATTTTCCAGACCACAGATGTAATCCTTGTCCTAAGACATGGCAATGGTACCAAAACAGTTGCTATTATTTTACAAGTGAAGAGAAAACCTGGACTAGCAGTAGAAAGGACTGCATAGAAAAGAACTCCACCTTGGTGAAGATAGACAGCTTGGAAGAAAAGGTAGGATTGAGTCTCCTTCCCCAGAAATTAACCGTACAATGAAAGGTTAGTAAATGAAATTTCTGATTCACATTATGAGGATTCAGTGCATTTTGAAAGAGAATTAATGAATGAATTTAATACATGTTCTCATCTATCATACTTCTGCAAACTGGAATGTGGCTCTCAAATAAAATTTTTCCCTGTTTTCTTTCTCAGGATTTTCTTAAGTCTCAGCCATTACCCATGTTTTCTTTGTTTTGGCTGGGGTTATCAAGGCACCAGTCTGGCAAAAGTTGGCTATGGGAGGATGGCTCTGTTCCCTCTCCATCTTTGTAAGTCTATAAGTATTGGGGTGGGCAACTTTCCATGGAATCCCAAGAAAATTAATAATTATTATAATAATTATAAATGTAGATTAAATAAAAAGAAGAGTACAACATACAAAGAAAAAAGGATATTAGTAGCAAATATTTAAAGGATAGGTACCTGATTTCATCTGTGTGAGAAATTTATGGCAAGGCACTGAACTTTTATCTTTTAGTTTAAATTTATGTATTTAATACATTCGTATAATACTTACTATATTCAAGGTACTTAGTAAATGTTGACCCTTGAGGAAAGCACTATTATATTCCCATTTTATAGATGAAGCTATCACTGAGAGATTAAAAACTTCCCTGAGGTCACTCACCTCATGAGTGATACTGTAGTGACCAGGTGGACAGTGATTCTACAATCCAGAAGGGTGGTGTTTGTCATAAGAACATACATTCATTCAAATAGAAAAATTCTCAGCCATTTTTTAACAGACAGTGTGTCTGAATTAGCTGATTAATCATTAGTTTCATATTGAAGACTTGCCAATTATAATATATGGCACATGTCTTTTATGAGTTAAAATGAACTAAATGTGGCTCTTCGGGTTTTGATGAAAATATTTAAAGTACTTATCGAATATATAATGTGGAAAATTACATTTTTTGCAACTATTTAAAGTCATGAAAAAAGAGATATCAACTTAAAAATGTACAGGGAAGCCCATAGTTTTGCAAAATTCTTTTAGAGACTATACAACCCCTAAATTTGAGAAACATTCCCATCATAACTATATTTAAATGACATAATTATATTCATATATATTTTTAAAAGTAGCATTTTATACTAGATAAAATTCAAGAACATTGATCTTTCTGGATGGGATGACTTTTTTATCTGCTTTTCTACTCTAGCAAATCATTAATTGATCCACTTCTCTCCTGGTCCTGGTCTAAGTATGGTGTCAACATTTTCTTAAACTAAGTTATAATCATTTATCATCTGTAAAAGATACTGTGTTTCAGCGCGACTCACAAGATTCCTTGCATAACAAACAATGATAGGTCTGTTTTTTTCCTCCCTGGATGTACTTTATCTTCATCCATTACCCCAAATTTTGTCATGGCTATTCCTACTCAAACACCAATCTCCCACCCTCTAATTTCCATTATTAGTCACAGTAAATCGACTGGTCTGGTTTCACACAGACAATAATGGCAAAAAAACACAAGCAGAGTAATATACAAACAAGAATGACAGTTACTTTTTCATAACTAGAGCGACATGGGTGTAAAATATTTAAAATTATTCTGAGGTGTTGCTACTAGACTGAGGGTTTACTGGAGCAGTCCCACTGCACTTTATAAATGAGTTCAATCTTCAATCTTCCTTCTCTTAAACGTGTTAATTATCCTTGGCCACCCCATCCACTCTTAAAGTGCGTTGGAGGTGGCCCCACAGCAGGGTCTAGATTATGCCCACATGGACCCCCTGAGCCAAGCAACTGTCAGATAATCCAAGGCATCATACGCAGGTTAGTGAGCTCGAAATTCAGGATGACATAGTCCTTTCCTTGGTCACTCTGAGCAGGTGCAGAGGCTTTCTGAGGCAAGAAAAAAATATGGCAGTGGGGAAAAAAGCAATGTTGGGCACACAAAAGATTGAGATTTGTTAAGTGTAATTTTCTAATGACATTGCTTAAGGGAACTATTTCTTTCTTTCTTTCTTTTTTACAGACAGAGTCTCACTTTGTTGCCCTCAGTAGAGTGCTGTAGCGTCACAGCTCACAGCAGCCTCCGGCTCTTGGGCTTAGGTAATTCTCTTGCCTCAGCCTCCCAAGTAGCTGGGACTACAGGGGCCCACCACAACACCCGGCTACTTTTTGGTGAAGTTTGGCCGGGGCCTGATTCAAACCCGCCACCTTCAGTATATGGGGCTGGCGTATACTCACTGAGCCACAGGCACTGCCCAAGGGAAGTATTTCTTAACAGAGTATTAGGGTGGCCATCTCATTAGGTGCTCACAACATGGAGGAGAAAGATTTCTCCAGATGAAGATTAAAATACAAAAGTATAAAACTTATTTAATGTTCTTAGAAAGAGAGAGGGAGTGTGAGAGTGAAAGAGAGCAGAGAAGGAGAGAGAGAAAAGAGAGCAGGGAGCTGATGTGGTATCCCAAAGGGAAAGAGGGAAAAGCCACGCTGAGGCCAGGTGGCTTGCTAATTTTTAGGGGGCTGTAAATTGGCAAGACACAATCAGAAACTGCTGCATCCATTCCTTTCTTTCTTCTTAGGGACCGGTAGATAACAAAAACTGAACCTGGGTGGGATGTCAAAATCCAAGAGTTAGCTCCCCTGCCTTTCACTGTAGACTTGATTATCATAGGAGTTGTAACTCTGCCCTGAATATATGGCTGAAGCCTGTTCTCCTGCCATATACTCAGGATCTCTGTAAAAGCAGATTCTTTTTTTTTACTTTTTTTTTGTAGAGACAGTCTCACTTTGTCGCCCTTGGTAAAGTGCCGTGGTGTCACAGCTCACAGCAACCTCCAGCTCTTGGGCTTAGGCGATTCTCTTGCCTCAGCCTCCCGAGTAGCTGGGACTACAAGCGTCCGCCACAATGCCGGGTCATTATTTGTTGAAGTTTGGCCAGGGCCGGTTCGAACCCTCCACCTTCAGTATATAGGGCCGGTGCCCTACTCACTGAGCCAAAGGCACCGCACTGTAAAAGCAGATTCTCAAAAATGATTTTGAAAAAGAAAGGTTTACATTTCTTCTGTCTTCTGTTCAACTCTTTTCAGAAGTTGTATAAAACAACTCCTGTGGGGTACCTATTAGTAGGAAGACTTATAGGATTGATCTTTAACTGTTACTAGAAATTGCAGGAGTAGGTATTTCCCTTTCAATTTTGCAAGACTGCCCCTTTCACAGAAGATAGGGGATTATTACCAGAACCACATTCATTTCCTTTCTTAACTTCTATCTTGTCCCCTCTTTACCCCCCACATATGTATAAATACATGCAAGATTATATTATTGCATAGTAAAGTGTAGTAACTTTTACATAGAATGTCATTTCATTTCTCTGTTTTTCTTTAGAAAATTTCAAAGTAAAGAAATTTTAGTACTCTAATATAATATGGATTGGGTAGATTCTGTTAATAAACTCCATATTAACAGAGGAAGTATACATTCTCAAGCTGGAATTTAAATGTTCCTCTTAAAAAATTCTTCTTGGGGCTGGGCACCTGTGGCTCAACGGGATAAGGCATCAGCCACGTACATCTGAGGTGGTGGGTTCGAATCCAGCCCGACCCGCCAAACAACAATGACGGCTGCAATCAAAAAATGGCTGGGTGTTGTGGCGGGCGCCTGTAGTCCCAGCTACTTGGGAGGCGGAGGCAAGAGACTCGCTTAAGCCCAGGAACTGGAGGTTGCTGTGAGCTGTGATGCCACAGCACTCTATCCGGGGTGACAGCTTGAGGCTCTGTCTCAAAAA
>CAUYRH010096039.1:0-22866 GCA_963574655.1 Perodicticus potto | reverse complement strand
CTCAAGGGAGTCTCCTGCCTCTGCCTCCCAAGTAGCTGGGACTACAGACGCCCACCACAACGCCCGACCATTTTTTAGTTGCAGCCGTCATTGTTGTTTGGCAGGCCCAGGCTGGATTCAAGCCCGCCAGCTCAGGTGTACGTGGCTGGTGCCTTAGCCCGTTGAGCCACAGGCACTGAGCCCCAGTTTAACTATTTTTTATGCTAATTCTGCAAGGTATCTACAGTTTACCTAGATAAGATATTCTTGAAGTTTAAATCATATGCAAAATTTTGACTTTCTCTTGGGAAAGATTACAGAGTTCTCATCAGATTGCTTCAGTGAAACTCTAGAAACTTAGAACAATCTTGTTTTGTTCATTTTTGAAGATAATTCAAAGTTTATGTTTTTAAAATGTAATTTTTAAGTTATAAGATGATGTGTAATTTACAGAAAAAAAGGGAAGAGGAAGTTCAAGTATCTTCAGGTCTTATTGTCTTGAAATTTAATGTTTATTTGCTATTTCTAAAAGCATTGATAATTTTAAAAAACATTTTATCAAATTTTCTTAATTTGTGAAGATTCTATTTTTTATTCTTATATCTGCAGTTACTATTTTATTTTGTATTAGGTATACATTATATCAACTTTTGTATCTCATTGTGAATGTAAGCATTAAAAGATATTTTCTGGGCTCGGCGCCTGTGGCTCAACAGGCTAAGGCACCAGCAATGTACACCTGAGCTGGCGGGTTCAAATCCAGCCCTGGCCCACCAAACAACAAAGACGGCTGCAACCAAAAAATGGCCAGGCGTTGTGGCGGGCACCTGTAGTCTCAGCTACTTGGGAGGCGGAGGCAGGAGATTCACTTGAGCCCAGGAATGGGAGGTTGCTCTGAGCTGTGACGCCACAGCAATCTATCCAGGGTGAGACAGCTGGAGGCTCTGTCTCAAAAAAAAAAAAAAAAAGATATTTTCTGTATAAAATAACTTCTCAAGCAAGAATTCAATGTACTCTATTCTAATATGAAGGTAGTAGATGAGCTAATATAAGGAGGGTAGGGAATGAACAAGTGGGGGGTGACACGGTGTGTGGCACATGTCTTGGGAGCAGGACATAATTATAAGAGGGATATCTAACAAATGCACTCAGTGTAACCTAATTCTTTGTACCCTCAATGAATCCCAAATAATAAAAAGTAAATATAAAACAACTTCTCAGAATTGTTTTCATTTCATTCAACAAACATTTGAGTCTTTATTATATGTAGATATTAGATATATAAAGAAGAATAAGACATGGATTTTTATCTTCAAGGAGGTTAAAAAATATATGCATACATAGGCATGAACAAATTAATATGTTTAAAAGAAGAATAAACAAAGAAGAGACATGGTGGTTGGTCCAAGCCCACCTGTTGGGCGTGGCTGAAACAAGAGAAAGGGCTGCCAGAGCGAGGGTGGGGGTGCCGCGGCCAGATTGTGAAGACCTGTAAAAGCCAGGTATGATGAGAAGCGTGCTCTGTCAACAGGGGCTTCTGAAACATAAAGTCTCGGAGAAAAATAGGGTCTGAGAACATCAGATAATGTTACTTTAGGTAATCTTATTAGTAATTCAACGCAGTATGAATATATGTATAGTCATGTCATTAAAAATTTTTCATTAGGTAGTTTTTCAAAGGTTATTGATAAATACTGATGATTTAAAAAGCTTACTATAAAATATGTATTTTAATATATTTTATATGTGGCATATTTAGATATTTGCTGTATTTAAAAAGGTATTTGCCTTAGCTCTGTGTTTTTTAATTCTTTTTTTCCAGCTATACGAACGATGGGAAGGATGAGGAACTAATGGAACCTCTGAAATTCGCTGAACAACTTCCTGTAGCTCAGATAATACACCAGGTCTGTTTTCCATTTTATTCTTTTAAAAGACACAAGATTTTTAATCTCTGAAAAGTAACTGCTTTTGTTAGGTTTTTCAGAATGAACGTGCTTTAGCTGGAAGGCATTCTAGGCCGTCTGTCTCTGTTTAGACTACACCTATTACAGTTGAAACTTTTCATCCAGAGCTCAATATTAAAAGACTACTTGGTGTATAACACTAGAATTCTTATGTAAAATATAGGGTAAAATCAGAATTATCTTTTGTGTATTACTGAACAATAAAACTTAATTTCAGAAAACTTTCATTTGGAACCATTATATATAGTGCTTGTTACAAGTGACAAGGAAAAAGCTGAAAAAAATGTCATATGGTGTAATTTTTTGGCGTGGCTAAAAAGAGAAAACAATCTTGCCCTGCATCCTCCACCCCATCCCATTATCAACTCTTATAAAGTACAATTTTACATGTTATGTGGGCAGTTTATTCATTTCCAATTATAATGACTCTGTCATCCCTTCTGCATAACTACAATCTTAGAGAAGACAGTGTTATGTAAGTATTTAAGCTTCGACTTTGGACTGTAATTTTGATAACGTATAACCTCTGTCCTGCTGGGCCAGAATCTAATAATTTTAAATGGTCTGTTGACCAGAGTTATAGATGGTCTTTAGACCCAGCAGATTTTTCAGGACCTTACGAAATTTTCAAAGCCCTTAAATGGCAGAGTTCCTCAAAATTGTTATGAATGTTAATTGTTATTGTGACTTTTTCCTATGTCTTTCTCAATCAGAAGACTTTATTGAGCTGATCCATGTTGATTAGAAGTGCCAGTTTGAGCTTTACGAAAAGAAACAGAGGATTTTACTTTAAATGTTAGCTCTCTATATTTTTTCATTGACATTAAAATTTAGTATTAAAATTCTGTGAGAAACTACAAAATCTGGTCAGAAATTTGTTCCTTTGGGAAGCTCATCTGTACTTGGTAATCAGGTCCAGTTTATATGTCAGGAATTCCCTAGTGTTGTCAGAGCTTAAATGACCTAACAGTCTGCAAATGTCACATTTAAAATTCTGTCTTCATGCCTGACTCTCAGCATAAATGAATTAAACAGCAGAGCAGGCAGCAAGTCAATATGTTCTTAACAGTAAGAGTGAGCAATGAAACAGTTTGTGGTTTGCTCAGAATAAGTAAATAGAATCTTCCCAGAACAGTTCACCTAGAATAAAATCAGAAAGAGGAAACAAGAATTAACCTTTAAGATGGTTGACCAGATGAAATGTCAGTCATGTTTTTAGAGCATGAATGAGCCAGTAAACTACCTAGTTTATGAACATCTGTGTTCTGCTGTTATACACTATGTGAACTCAAAGATGAAAATTTTTGACCCTGGTAAAAATTTTGGATGGTGATTTTTTTTTTGGCACTGTAAGAAGCTGTATTAATTTCAATACTCAACTACAAACATTACATTAAAATTCAGTAGGACCTGATTTTGCTAAATTTCTATCTTTAAGAAATTTTGTATATAGGAATTTATTTTATTTTCATTTTTATTGAATGAAATTAATTCTGTTTTCGATTAAAGAGTAGTCAGGAAAGGTCATTGTTAATACTAAGCTTTTCATCATTCTTTTTATTTCACTCTTTTGATAGTCAAGTTTCCTTACAACTTAGGGATTGTTACCTGGGACCTGTCCAAGTGGTCTTTAAGAAGCATATGTGTTATGTAAACAGAAGTTGACTGATAAATGGATTATTTAAAAGCATCTTTTCCCCTAAGAGAATAGTAATACATGTGATAATTAGGTTCAGCCAATTCCACAAAAGATTTTTGATTTATAATATATCTAACTTGCAGCATTATTGTAGAATATAGCTAACCTCCACCTGTAACTATTTTTTTTTTTTTGCAGTTTTTGGCCAGGGCTGGGTTTGAACCTGCCACCTCCGGCATATGGGGCTGGTACCCTACTCCTTTGAGCCATAGGCGCCGCCCCAACCTGTAACTATTTCTGTAAACAGTAATCTTGCATTATACTTATGCCTCTTTTGGTACACATTAATTTTTTTTAAAAAATAAAGTTATTTACTTAGATGTTTATATATCTTATCTGATTATCTTTCTGGACATTCTTAATTTCTTAATATTTCTTTTAGCATCTTGCCTTGTACCAGGTATGCCTACACTATGTATCTGAATGGATGGATTTGTATTGTTAATGGGACCTTGGAAGGCAAGACACCTCCTTTCCCTACCACCCAGTCATCAGAACACAGGGATTCTCACTGGTAGACAATTTAGAAACTGCAGGAGAGATGGTAGCTTTTTGAGGAGTATCGGGGGCAGAGGCTAAAATATGAGGAGCAACTTGAGCAGTGAAAGAGAGAGGAATGAGGCTAAGTCATTTGAGTAATTTGTTCTTGTGTGTGATATTTAAACTCCTTTTTATAGTCAATAGCTAGTTAGAATGGCACAATTGCCATGTTGTTTGGCCAGATTATTTACCACTTTTCAGCAGTTCTAGCAAATATGATTGAAAATCTAGGTAAGAGACTCAAGATATAAACAATAAAGTTAATAAGATAATCTGGTAAAATAATCAGACATAGCTAAATAAAATCAATAGCGTCTCTATATTTGTAATAAAAAACACACAGATGTGGACATGGCAAAAAATTTCTGTCCAAGAATGAGAAGGACTATAAAATAATTCTAATTAAATTTAACAAGTAAGCCATAGAACCTATATAATACATATATTATATATGTATTATTATTATATAATAAGAACCATAGAAATGTATCATGTTTCAGAAACCGAAAGCCATGCCAAGTACTTGAAAGTGGACGGGGAGAAACAATATTATAAGCGTATAAATCTACCTAATCTGAAATTCTCATTTTAATGGAAGTAAGTTTCTTTTAATGTTAGGAAAAAATAACTACGTGATTGATATGTCTAAGAATAGCCAAATAGTGTGTGTACAAGAGGCACTTGCCCTACTGAATATGAGAATTTTAGCCTAAAACAACTCTAATCAGGTGAGTATGGTGTGGACAGATGGATCAATGGGACACAGTGGAGAATTAGAATAAACTAATCCATAAACTTAATGGGTTCCAATTCATAGTCTGATTCACAGTAAGACGCACATTTTACATACAGAATGACCCTTGATACGTGTGGTATAAGACAGAAGTTTCTATGACTCACTTACGCTCATTACATATGATATACTTTCTTTTTCTATTCTAGTTCATATTTTTTAAAATACTAAGTAAGTCCTACTGAATTATTTTCCAAGCAACAGATAGTTCTGACCTATAGTTCAAATATCATTAGAATCTTTGAGAATCCTGAAAAATTTTGTATTATATTTGATAATATAATATATGATAAAAAGATATTTTACCAGGAAAACAGTTAAACCTCTAAATCATGAACGAAATAAATTTTGTGTAGATTAAAGATTTAATGTAAAATAAGTAAGTATAAATCTTATAACAACTTATAAGCAACTACATGTATAATCTGAAAGTGGGCAAGAACTTTTTAATGAACACTGAAACCCTAAAGATATATTGAGCTCCATAAAAATGGAATTTTTATATGATACAAGGTACCATGAAGTGAAAAGGCAGATGTTAGAATCGAGACAAGTATGTTTACAAAGAAGGCAGCAATAAGTTGGCTAATCTATATAATGTGCAGAGAACTCTTGGAACTTTATAAGAGGCAAACAAAACAACTTGGTAGAAAAAATGTAAAAGAGATGAAAAGCAATTTAGAAGACAAAAATTGAAATGGCCAGCGATGAAAGAAAAGAGCCTCAAACTCAGTAAGGAAGGGCACATTATAAATTCGATGAAATTGTCTAGTGCTCATCAAATCAGCATAATAAAGTCATACTTTGAAAATGTTTGACAATTTCTCAGAATGTTAAAAGGGTTACCATATGACTCAGTGTTCCAATCTAGGTATATACCCAAGAGAAATAAAAACATGCATTTATATAAAAACTTGTACATGAATGTTCATTGCAGCATTATTTTTAGTAGCCAAAAAGTAGAAATAACCCAAATGTCCATCAGGTGGTAAATAGGTAAGTAAAATATAGTATATCCATACAGAAGAATGGTATTCATTAATAAGAGGGAACAGATACATGCTACAATAAGCATGACCCTCAAAACCATTTTGTTCAGTGAAAGAAGCCAGTCAGAAAAACTACTTATGGTCTGGTTCCATTTGTAGGAAGTCTGCAGAATAGCCAAATCTAGGAAACAGATAAACCATTGCCTGGGTCTGAGATGAGCTGGGGGATGTGGCATTGATCGCTGATGCTATAGGATTTTCTTTTTTTTGGAGTGATGAAAATGTTCTAAATTGAGTGGTGATCATTGCATAGTTCTGTGAATATTCTAAAACTACTGAATTGTACACTTTAAAAGGGTGAATTTTATAGTATGTGATTTTATCTTAATAAATATTTTAAAAATTAAAATCGCCCTTTTCTAGCAGATATACTGGGAACAAAGCACTTGTGTACATTATTGGTAGAGATATGAATTATTCCTACCTTTTTAGGAGGCCAACTAGCAACATCTCTTCACATTTGCTATACAGACAGTTCCTGAGTTGTAATGGTTTGACTTTCAATTTTTCAACTTTACTATGGTGTGAAACTGTAGCAATTTCAATGTTATGTGCAGTATTGAATAAATTGCATGAGATATTCCACACTTTGCTATAGGCTAATATAGTGTCCGAGCACATTTAAGGTACACAAGGCTAAGCTATGATGTTTGTTAGGCTAGATGTATTAAATGCATTTCAACTTATGATGTTTTCAACTTACAATGAGTTTATAGGGACCCCATTATGAGTAGAAGAGTGTCTATGAACTTACTCAACATGATGGCTCCACTCATGAGAATATAGCCTATGATCTAGTATATAAACCAGAGTACTAATATATCAGTATTTTAGGACAGTGATATTCATAGCAGCCTCACTGTGGGCACAACAAGCTGGAAACAATGTGAGTGCTCCTTAGCATCCTTGATACAGTATGTATAATTTTCAGAAGCCACAATTCAGTAGAGCAAATGTAAGCTTTTCTTTATTTTTTAAAAATTGGATTTGTTTTCTTATCAACCAGCCTTCTTTCCTTTCCCTCCTGAGGGCAGAAAATTTAATGTAGTCGCTTCTAGATAAAGTCATTCACAGGATTTTCTCTCTTCTGCTTCTTCCTCAGATAGAGGAATCACAGCTGAGGTAATAGGATGTAGGAGACATGGCTTTATGGCACTAAGAGTCAGTCTTCCTCCACGGAGATGTACTGTGACCGTGGATGGTTTTGATTGGCATCTATTCTGGAAACCACTGAGATGGCTGGTGTACACAGCACGTGTGTTAGCTTAACACATTGTCTCTCCATGCAGAGCTCTCTCTGTGCACAGCTGTGTAAGTTAGAGACAAAACAGCGCAGGTAATGGGAGAGACGGCTCGTTTGCTGTCCTTCCCTCTCTGTCTTCCCTGCCCTCTGTCTTCTGACTCTCACTTTTCTTTTCTGTCCCTACATTTCCTTCTATTTCATCCCTGCAAGCCAAGGTGATATGAATGCTTCCCAAATGTTGGTGAATTTTGTTAGTATTTTTGGTTGAACAGTTAGCTAAATGGAGTGTTTGATGTGTACTGGGTAAGTATGATTTAGTTGAACAGTTAACTAAATGGAGTGTTTGATGCACACTGGATAAGTATGATGACCATTGATTGTAGAATTCAGGCTTTTTTGCATACACTGATTGAGAAGCAAAAAAGAGTTAAGGGATCTCCACAGAAGGTCACCAAGAGCTGTGGACCAACCTAGGGATGGTACTCAGATTCCTTTCATAGCCAGCAATGCTAGTATATAGTAAACATTTCTGAGAAGGTGTGCAAATTGTAGCGTTCATTCTATTAACTATTAAGGCAAGCTAGTAGTCCTGTAGCAAAGTTTAAAGGTACAAATCATGGGAAGTGTTAATTGAATTATTGACATAAGGGACATTATTCTCCATGTATATGAAAGTGCAACTAATCCTTTTAAGGATTTCTTAAAATTTTAGGACTTAGAATGTAATAAAGAAATAGCAGAAAAATACATACAAAGAAGGTGTTTTGTTTAACCTTATATGCTTATGTTGATAATTTCCCTTTAATGGTAATTATTTTTTTCTCAAAATCTGGTAGGAAGGAAGGTATAGAACTACTTTGTCTTATTGAGACAGAGAGAAATGTGGATGATTTTTCCATATAAATAAACTTTTCATTTGCTTTGCGGATATAAATTTTAAGATTAAAACACTTTAAGAAAACAAATTTTGAATTAGAATTTGAAGCTTGTGTATATAATATATCAATATGGAAAATTGATGCTTTTCCTTTGTCAAGAATGACTTGCAGATGGGTCAGATAACACTTTTTTCTTTTCTTTTTTTTTTTTTCCACAATTAGTAGGTTCATTTCAGTTTAATTTGTAAACATAAAAAGTTGATTAGCATCATAGAGTATTTATTGAATTATAAAATCATAGTGATTAAAAAACATACTCAAAACTCTTTTAAAAAGAAAAATATATGTGTAGTTATAAAGATGTTAAACTTTCTTTGAAGTAAAATATTTTAGAAATGTACTGAAAATGAAAAAGCTAGTAATGAATGAAAAAATATATATGTATGTATATATAATTTAGCTGTTGTTATTGTAACACTTTCCTAGTGTCAGCGTGTCAGGCATGTCTTTTTATTTATTTCATTTTGTATCAAGATTCAATTTTAGTTACCCTTGACAGATACTAAAATATTTAGGACAGTGTTGTTTATTGTGGAAAGTGGCACTGATACAAAAATGTGGGCTTTTGTTATGAGCAGAAAAGGTAGATTCCCTAGAAACCCTAATATACAATTTATATAAATGTAAAGGTGACATCCCAGGTCACTGGGAAATTAAAGGGTTATTCATTAAATGATGCTTAGATAGTTGATTAATTATTAGGGGAAGGGAAACCAGATTTTTGCTTCATAAGACACAGAAAAAGTAAATTCTAACAGGATTATAGCTTAATGCAGAAAAATAAAAAATAGCAAAACCATTACAAAAGTATGTTGGGAAATACTTATGGGTAAGGATTGCTAAGCATGAAAATCATAGCAAAAACTACAAAGGAAATGATATATTTGACTTTGTAAAAATGTTAAATTTCTATACTTCAAGATGAAAGAGTAGCTATTAAAGTGGAAAAATATTATTTTTACAGAATTAATGTCTTTATACATAAAGAACTTTTATAGAGAGTTTAAAAACCTCAACACTAAAAACATGTTGATGTTCATTAATGATCTAAGAATTGCTTATTTCAATCAGAAAGTACCATTTTTTGACCTTTTAGATTAGCAAAGATAAAAGTCACAATACTCAGTGATGACTAAAACACTGATAACCACTGGAGGGGATTATAAATGGGAACAAATTGAGGTCATTTTGATAATTCATATCAAAATATGTAAGTACATTTATAAAATAGTTAAATATGATAGGCTGAAGACTCAAATGTATTCTTTTCCTTCCTGAACAATCCTACGAAAATGAGAGTAAAGATATAAAAATATCATAAACCCCAAAAGACAATGGAAAAAGAGAAAATAGCAAATGAGAGCAGCAACAAAATTTGAAACAGGAAGAAATAGCTTTTGGACAAATGGTGGCCAGTTTAGCAGATGGGAGGTCCATACCCTGCCCTCCTAAGGAGGAGACAGTTTGTACCTCAGAACCCTGGAAGTGCAGGGAGTAGGCACCTCAGAGATTGGGTCCATAATGCAACTCCTTGTCCATCTCAAGTGTCCCTCTCCTGTTTAATTCTCAGAACTGGAGGTTAGCCTTATATTTTATTAGACAGAAGATTGGAGAATTCCTCCCTGAAATTATTCATCATAACATAAAAACTGTGTACATTTTGAAATTTGCAACCATGTCCCAGTCTGTTCTCCTATCGTAAGCCTACTGGTTGATATGTACTGTTAATGTATAAAGAGCTTTGATCAGTTTTTTATTGCCTCACTCTTGTATATGAAGATACAGCCAAGAATCAACACACTTTTGGTGAATATATTCTTTTGTGAAAGTGTAAAGATTAAAATAACAAATAGAAAAAGTGAACTTAGGCTCCGCACCCATAGTTCAGTGGTTAGGGCACCAACCACATAGATCGGGGCTGGAGGGTTCGAATCCGGCCCAGGCCTGCCAAACAACAATGACAACAATAACAAAAAAATAGCCAGGCGTTGTGGCAGGCGCCTGTAGTCCCAGCTACTTTGGAGGCTGAGGTAAGAGAATCACTTAAGCCCAAGAGTTTGAGGTTGCTGTGAGCTGTGACAGCACGGCACTCTATATCAAGGGTGGCATAGTGAGACTCTGTCTCAAACCAAAAAAAAAAGCTACTTGGGATATGGAACAGACTTGAAAGATAAGAGACTTTGTTGGGGGTAAAGGGTAGATTTATTTGCTTTCTAATAAATAAAGGTGATTTCTCTCTCCAGAGCAAGAGTTGGACAGGTTTGTTACAGCTGCTTGTAAAATATTTGGGATTTTGTAAAATACTTGGGATTCCTTGTCTGTTATTTAAACTTGCTGTGTGCAGAGCATCTGGGTCTGGGTCCACCGTTGCATTGTCACAGTGGGACTTGCCAGAGGAATTGACATAAACATGAAGCTCATGTTACCTTGACTAATAGCATTCTCTGTTCCTGACCCAAGAGTATCATGTCTTCTCCCAGTGTCCATGAAACTACTACACCAACTTGTGAGCTTGGAAATAGGGTAAAATTTCAGACCCTTCACCGTTTTAGACAATAACTGATGAGGTCCAACGTCTGTCTAGTAAAAGCCACTAGAAACAAGAAGACAGAGAAAATGGGAGGAGAAAATATTAAAGAAATAGACTAAGAAAACTTTTTCAGATACTACCTAGCAAGGAACATAATTTTGAAACTTTTAGAATAGCAAAAAACAGAAAGAAAACCTTAAAAACTTCAAGAATGAAAAAGAAGCCCACAATCAAAAGAACAAGAATTCCAATGTCACTAGACTTCTCCATAGCTAACAAGAAACAAAAAAACAGTGGAATTGGTGTCTTCAAAATTATGTAGGAAAGTAATTGCCAATTTAAGATTCTATTCACTGCCAAATTATTAAGTATCATGATATAGGATTAACATTCCAAGTCTTAATAGTTTTTTTTCCTCATTCATCTTTTCTTAAGAAGCTACTTGGGGGCTCTGCACCTGTAACTCAGAGGCTAGGGCACCAGCCACATATACCAAAGTTGATGGGTTTGAATCCAGCCTGGGCCCGCTAAACAACAATGACAACTACAACCAAAAAATAGCTGGGCGTTGTGGCGGCTGCCTGTAGTCCCAGCTACTTAGGAAGCTGAGGCAAGAGAATTGCTTAAGAACAAGAGTTTGAGGTTGCTGTGAGCTGTGACACCATGGCACTCTACCAAGGGTGACATAGTGAGACTCTGTCTCATAAAAAAAAAAAAAAAAAAAAAAAAGAAGTTACTTGAGATAGGGTTCATTAAGTGAAAGAGTAAACCAAAAAATCTACAAAGATTTCCTCTAGGACACCAGAGATTGTTCTGTCAAGAAGAGATGCAAGTGGAATTCCCAGGTCGATGGTGAAGAGCATCTTGTGTGATAGGTTTAGAAGTTTAAAGGGTAAAGAGTACAGATTGGAGCAGGACAGTGGAGGGCTTCAAGGTGGATGTCTATGATCAGTGGAATGATGATAAATTATTTGATGTCTTTGGCCATATTGAGAGAAGTTTTAAACTTAAGAGTAGATTTAGAGTAATAGGTATAAAATTAATCCAACAGGGTAATGAAGTAACTATTAATTTCAGGAACAAAAGTTACACAAGAAAAGATATAATATCAGAGTATATTTTGTGGCTCCATTCAAATAATAGTTGCATAGTTATAATAATGCAATAATAGACTGTTTGGCAAACACTTTCAACATAAATATGAAGACTGTATAATGCCATGAAAGCAGCACATGCATTGTGTGAACTCAGTAAATACCAAGTACTGAATTTAAACTTCCAGGAGTCTCTCTGATCTGGGCCCTAATCAGGATTATTTCTATTTATGAAATAAGACTATCTCAGCCTGTTCCTAAAATAAGCACACACACGCACACATGATTTAAACACCTGGATTAGAGACCTTTGGTAGATGCTTACCTGGGTTTTAAGATGTGTGAGAGATTCAATTTTGGGACTCAACATCATGAGATAATTTTATCTTCATTAGTTCAGGTCCCTTCACTAAGGCAAAGCCTCTATGTAAACAAAGCCACAAACTTACATATACTTAAAAAAACTCTGACTTCCTCAGTTGTTATCTATCAATGAATAATTGGCCTGGGCTAAGAATTATTATCTATGCCCTCCCTCCCCGTGTTCTTATCCATATTCCTGACTTTCTCTGAATCCTCCTATTTCAGCTACAAATCCTTTAATACGTTTATAAGATTAGTAGATTATAGGATTTTTGTTTATTAACGCATCTCTGCAAACTGTACATGATGGTGGCAGAGAATAACCTTACTATTCTCTTTTATTCAGCGGCTGCACAAAATATTACTCTAGAGCTGTATATCTTACAGATTTAGTTTCCTGCAGAGAGAGTCACCTGCTAGGCCTTTGCTTAAAACCTGCAAGATTATCTTGCAAATCTCGTTTCATCTGTTCTTCGTTATTTCTTTTTAGTCCTAGACATAATTTTTTGCAGTGCAGTCAGTTCACATAGTATACCGGGGTTTTCATTTTCTCTCTTTGGGGGTGTTGTTTGTATCAGGGTGGGACAGTTCTTGTTCTTTTATTTTGCAGACTGGACCACGCGTCACAGGATGTTTGGTATCCCTGACCCTGCCATCTGATCAGATGGTATCCCTGACCTCCTGTCTACCCAGTCATTGTGGCACCAAAAAATGTTTTCACCTTTTCTGATCCCCTTTTCTCCTGTGGAGGGCAGTACCACATCAAATGAAGGACCGCTGTACGTGGCTATTTGCAGTGTCTGCCCATTGAACCTGTTACTTGTGTCATTTAGTTTCTTAATATTATAACTGTGACATTTCAGGATATGTGTCATGGAGAATCTCTTCCCACTTTTCTACAGTGTGTGTGTTGTCTTGGGCTCTGTGATTCTAGCTCCTGTTGCTCTATGACATATGTTGGGATAATTTTTCAGTTGTTCTGTCTTTGTTTATCATTACTCTTAATTTTGTTCTACTGTAGCTATTTTGCCATTTTAATGGGTTTTTCTTTTTATTTCAGTAATGCTTACCTCAATAGAGCTAAGCTCTACTAAGTGTTGACTGAAATATCTATCAAGTGGAAAATCTCTGACACCTTCTTTTTCAAAATGTGCTTACTGAATCATCGATATCTGGAAACTCATCAAAAGGGTACTGAATCCATACCACTCTCTGCCTAGAGACTGACTTAGACTGCTTTAAAATCTTATGATGCTTTTTCTGACCATAGGAACGTTAAACCTGATGTCTAGTGAAAATATCATGTTCATTTATTTTTATTCGAATTATAAGGCAAGTAATGAAAATTAAGAAGGTCATGTGCTAGTCTTTTATATCAAGTGGGATATGTTTTAAATTAATATAAATTAACTTTAGCTTTCTTCTAACTTATGACAGTCACTACTAAAAACGCCACTTCTCAATGAATAAATGAAAGTGGAAAGCTGTTTGAAAATAATGATCAATATTTCAATGATTTTTCATTAACTTTGAAATTTTTGGGGTCTATCTATAAATTTATCATTATAGTATTTTCTGGTATATTAAATTTCTGTGTTAGAAATGAGAAGTGTGACCATTACTAGTCATAGATATTTTAAAGCAAAAGCAAATAGGTACTTGTTTTCCCCCAGTTTGTAAAGACTTTTAAAAAGACCTTGGTTGATGTTTGTGAGGGGGCATGTGCTCCTCCCCCTTGTCGGGGTGTAACTGTGGACGGTACAAAACACGGCTTTTCCCGGCTGCTCGCGGGCATCCTCACAGAGGACCTGGGAGCACGGAGGAGTCGTCATTTCCGTTTCACAGTGAATTAACTGAAGTACAGAATAGTTTAAATAATTTCCCTCTGGCCCTCCATCTCATGAATGGCCAGAATTGGATTC
Organism: Perodicticus potto; assembly: GCA_963574655.1. Taxonomy (NCBI): domain Eukaryota; kingdom Metazoa; phylum Chordata; class Mammalia; order Primates; family Lorisidae; genus Perodicticus; species Perodicticus potto. The sequence continues at coordinate 8,749 of CAUYRH010096039.1, read as the reverse complement.
TAGGTCTGTTTGACTCCAAAGTCCATCCTCTTAAGTACTGCAATATTATCCCCCTTACAAACATTTAAAATTTCACACAATTTTGTTCCTGCAAAATTTCACGAAGCAGGTGTCAACAGATGTAATGCATGTTCTGGTTAATTGCAACTACATTTTTGAAGACTAGATAAGAACATACTTAGTTCAATACCCTTCAGCAGATGAATATCCATCTACTCATAAACTGGCCTAAGGAGACTTACCCTCCTTGCAGTTTTGTTTCTGATTTCCTTCTCCACTTTAATTGCTCTCGGCTTCCCAGTGAGGATTTGAGACAAGTAAAGATCTGAAGGGATATGGGTACAAAAAGTGATTGGGGAAGGTGCTTCAAATTAGCTTTGGTTATTTAAAATATTACCTACAGATGACTCACTCAAAAACAGAAAAACTTTGCTAAGTGGGCACCTATTCTGAAGGTCTGTATTGGTTCAGATAGTTCAGCAACCTTAAAGACTTAATCAGCTCTCATGAACTATCTCTATCAGTGGTTCTCAACCTGTGGGTCGTGACCCCTTTGAGGATCGAACGACCCTTTCACAGAGTTCGCCTAAGACCATCATGCATATCAGATATTCACATTATGATTCATAACAGTAGCAAAATTATAGTTATGAAGTAGCTACAAAAATAATTTTATGGTTGGGGTCACCACAACTTGAGGAACTGTATTAAAGGGTCGCGGCATTAAGAAGTTTGAGAACCACTGATCTATATAATCTAGCCACCATTTATAACATAATCTTCAAGGACATAATTTTTGAGTTCTGTAAAACTGACAATAAAGAGAATGCTTAGAATATAGCTCACTCACTGGCTGAATATTGCCTGTACTATTTTTATCTGTTCTCTGTTACTGTGAGAAATAGTGGAATGTATAAAGTTGTATGAAAAAATGAAGTGTGAAAGAGCATTGATGATCATTAACTTATGAGTGGACCTGTAATACTTGAGAATTAGCTATACAGCAACTAAAATGGTCAGTAATTAAAACAACTAGACAGGCTGGTGCCTATAGCACAGTGGTTATGGTGTCAGTAGGCTGGCAGGTTTGAACCCGGCCTGGGCCATCTGGGCAACAATGACAACTGCAACAAAAAATAGCCAGGCATTGTGTTGGGCACCTGTAGTCCCAGCTACTTGGGAGGCTGAGCCAAGAGAATCTCTGAAGCCCAAGAGTCTGAGGTTGCTGTGAGCTGTGATGCCACGGCACTCTACCAGGGAGGACATAGTGAGGCTCTGTCTCAAACAAATAAACAAACAAAAAACGACTACACAAATACACATTTCTTTCACAAGTCAAAGTAATTTAGAGTTCCTCACATTTAGAAAGCAAACATCCCTAATAAATATTGGAAATGTGACCCTTTGTATTGCTTTGAATATTAAGATACTTGGTAGTAATTAACTTTAGTCCTAACTTTGTATTATAGTTTTTTCATCTTAGTTACTAAGACAAAAGGCTTTCAGAAAAGTTTTTGATACTTCGCAAAGAATATATTATAAATTTTTCTTTTAGCACTTTTTTTGGTAAATAGTAAAGACTTGTTAAAATATACTTTATAATAGGTTTTCATTTTATTAATAGGTACCATGTTTGAATCACAGTGGCAGTTCTAAACTGAGTTTTGATCTTTTAAAATTCATTGTAATTTTATAAATATGCCAAATGTGAGGAGTGTTTTCTTTTTATTTACTCCATTATGTCCAGGTGTATCACATGTAAGGGCAAAGTGTAGACTCCAATATTAGGGGAATAAATGTGCTTTGGTAGAGGATTGTTGGTTTTTAGTAAATGACTTTTTGGGGGTTCAAGTAAACAGTACTAGTCCTTTTTCAGCTACAAGAAGTGGAAAAGTGATGCCCCTTGGTTAGTTTCCTAGCTGTACATTTGTACCTTCTTTTAAGGTAGGGAAACTGCGCGAGGAAGGAAAAGTCCATTACACAGTGAAGAAAGCAGAATGAGATCACTCAGTCTGATGAGACCTGTGCTTCTAGTGGGAAAGTTTTAATTTACAATGTAATAAAGTAAATTAACTTTGTAGTTTAAAAGAAAAGAAATTGAAGAAAATACATTGTTGCTTTTATCAGATGACTGCCATTATTATATACTCATCTTAATAAACTTCACACCAGTCAAACCCAGGGATCCCCCAAAAACTGTACCAAGAAGAAAATAAAGCCTTGGGATCTCAGGTAGATACAGAAAATTGAGTGTTTGGATAGAGACAGGTTAAAACACATTCCCCTTTAGCTTCATGCTACATCCTTGGCAGTAGATACTGAGTTGCAACTGATCGAAATAGTGTAACCAGGAGTTATTTAATCTGTCATCTAAATTGACCTGAAATCACCTTAATGTGCTTCCCAGGAGGGGTTGAGATTATCATTCACTTTAAAACTTATTATTCATTGTAAATCTGATATATGCATGTCAAAAAAGTCATTTTTTATATTAAAGGAATCAATATCTTTAGTTACAGATTTTTAACATATAGGATTAACTTTCATTTCACTGCACCAGTTATGTTTAGTGTGTCATTTATGTATTATTATTTTAATTTTCTCATAATTTTTGGTCATTTCTAGGCAATCACAGATTTTTCTTTCAAAGGTTATTTGACTTTAATCTACACTCAGATGTATTTATCAGTACCTAGTGTATTTTATTATTTGATTTTATTTAATTTTGATTAAGGGGTTTCTAGTATAAAACATGCCAATAGATTTTGCAGCCCATATAGCCTATGGCTAGGAGGAGTGAGAGGAGCTCAAAAATGGAACATCTTGGTGGAAAGAGCATGAAGAGGCATTTAGCTCTCCTAACAAGCATGAGAACTTGCGAGATGAGAGCAGTGGTAAATTGGTGGTCTCTACACCTGTGGTGTTGAGAGGCACGAGATCAGCCTTATATTAGGCTGGAGGAGAAGGCAGTCGGGAGCATGCGCATTCTATCACGGACTCGCTCACTCTGACTCTGTCTCCTCTCCTGCCTGCAGAATGCCAGCACGGTATCTCTCTGCTGAAGATCACCAAGCTCTGCTAAAGACTAAGATCTATCTTTCTACGAAGACTGCTTTATTCTCTCTAAGACTCTGTCTCTCTCCAGCTAAAGTAGATAGCCCTCAGGCACCTTAGAGAAACTGTACCAGAGCAAGGTAACTTCGCAGTCCAACTCCTGAACCTAGTTAAGCCGGCCCGAGACCTGGCCAGTCCTGGGCCCTGACAAGTGGTGTCAGAAGTGACATGTAACAAATAGAAAATGCCGTGAAGGCTGTGTTAACCAGTTTGATGAAAATATTTCAAATTGTAATAAAACCAGCACATTGTACCCCATGATTGCATTAATGTACACAGCTATGATTTAATAAAAGGACAAAACAAAACATGCAAATAAACATGTTAATCTTGTGAGAAAGTTAAACGTATATTTTGAGGTAGTGTTATTCGATCTGTAACATTGCTAGAGAGAGAGAATAATTATACATGAATACATTAGGCACTAATTAAATTTTTTCCTCTTACTAAATAGCTCTATAAACTATAACTAAAATTATTAAAGCCTGTGTGATAGAGCAGTAGATTTAATTGACATTTCAACAAATGATTTTTTAGAGTTTTCAGACTTCTTAACTTCTTTCCTGGCACATTTCAGATGGCTGTTTTGGCCAAAAATAAAGTAAAATAATAATAATTAAAATAGGCTATAAATCTAAACCTGTTGTTTCTAGTATAGGGGTAGAAAAGAGCTGTTTCAGAGCACTGCCAGTTGGCTAAACTACATACAGGACCTTTATCCATGGAAAGGATCATTATAAGTAGAGCATGAGAAAAATAATTATAAGATTTGTTTTTGTTGTACAAATATATTCACTGTTTTTATGTTGATTGCCATGTCTAAAAGTGACTACTTTTGTTAAAAATACTTTGTCAAACTTTAGATAAATAATTTTAAAAATTAGCTTATGATCTTTGATATAAGCAAATAGTGTTTCAGAAAATTAGTTTGACTAAAATTAACTTTTTTCTCCCAAGAATTATTTCATTTAAGCACAGTGGGAGGCTTAATGATTGATTCTTCAAACTATCTCAAAAGATGCCAGTCCTCAGACTTTAACACTTGAAAACCTGTGGTGATTCTTTTGGGAGACCCACATTAAAGAAGTTATAGAAATTCTGCTTAAAAACAAGGATCTGGAATTTACCTTCTGTTTAAACATCAAAGTAACAAAAGCACGTTATAGTAATTAAAAATTTCTTTTTCTTAATTATTTGCCCATTTAGGAATAGTTGGATAATTTGAAACAAACATTATTATTCATTACTGGTATGTTGGTGATTTTTCTTTTGATAGCCTGTAAGATAGATGTAATTTTAACATACTTTTTAGATTTTCACTTGGATTATGATATTCTCTAGAATTCATTAATAGTTGTTTGTCTTTAAGTTTTAAAGATGTCTTTTCATTGTCTTCTGGTGTCAGTTGTTTCTGACAGCCCATCTTCAATCATTCTTCACAGCCTTGTGCGGTGGCTCAGGCTCACTCCTGTAACCCCAGTACTCTCGGAGGCCGAGGTGGGCATATTGCTTGCTCAGGGGTTGGAGGCCAGCTTGAGCAAGAGTGAGACCCCGTCTCATATCTAAAACTAGCCGGGCACTTTTAGTCCCAGCTACTTGGTAGGCTGAGGCAAGAGGATCTCTTAAGCCCCAGAGTTTGATATTGCTGTGAGCTATGACACCACGGCACTCAACTTAGGGTGATAGAGTGACACTCTGTCTGAAAAAAAAAAAAAAGAAATCTTCCTTTTTTTTCCTCTGTGGCAGTGGACTGCAGACTTTCTTAAAGGGCTACGTGGTCTTCATTGCAGCTATTGCACTTTTGGTGTACTATGAAGGCAGCAATGGGTAGTATGTGTATCAGTGACCATGTTCCACTGAGACTTGATTTATAAAGTCAGGTGGCCAATGCATTTGCTGTACTCTGTAAGAACAAATCTCTTTTTCTGTGATTGCTTTTAAGATGTCCTATATCGTTGTTTATCGGTATTTTTATTATGATGTCACTTTGTGTGGTTTCCTCTGTGTTTCTTCTGCTTGGTGTTGAGCTTTGTGGATCTGTTGGTTTAGAGTTGTCATCAGTTTGGAAAAATATCAGCTGTTATTTGTTTTAGATAATTCTCTCCCTCTCCACTTGGGACTCCAATTGGACTTGTTATCCAGCTTGATGTTGTGCCAGGGCTCACTTGGGCCCTTTATCCTTCCCCTGCCCTTTTTCTCCCTGTGCTTCGTTTTGAGTAAATTCTATTGCTTTGTTCTTTGATATTTTTTATTGTAGTCTCCAATCTGCCATTAATTCCATTCAGTGTAGTTTTCGTTTCATATATCTCACTTATCTGTAGAGAATATATATGTGTCCCACTTACATATTCTGTTCTCTCCTCATATGTTCACATTTTATTTTACATCTTATTTGAAATACTTGCTTTCAGATTGCTGTCTATGAAGTCCATCAGCTCTTTTATTTACAGGTCCGTTTCTATTAATAGTTTTTTCTCCTGGCTATGTATCATATTTTTGTCCTCTTTTCTATGCCTGCTCTTTTTTTTTTTTTTGATTGAATAACTAGATGCTAGATATTTTTATTTTTATTTGTTGTTAGTTGCTGGATTTGGGGTTTTTATTTTATTTATATAGTGAGTGATGAATTTTGTTCTAGGTTCAGTGTCATCTATTTAAGGATTGCTTTTCAGTTGTTTAGGCAGATCCAGAGCAGTCTTTTTTTTTTTTTTTTTTGAGATAGTCCCCTTATCTCTGATTTATTCTGACTCAGCTTCACTGTAGGCTGTGACTTGATGCTCTCTCTGTGTATTACAAGCTCTGTCCACTTCTGTAAGTGTGAACATGATCTATCCTGAGTGAGCAAAGGGAATTATTTGGCCTTTTGATGTTTGGTTTTCTTTTTCCCCTCTGTCCCCTATAGGTGGTTTTTGTAATGCATGCACAGATTAAAGCTCTGCCAGAAATTTAAGGAGACCTCTCTGCAGATCTCAGGAGCTCCTTTGTGTTTTTCCTGTGCAGCTCCTCCTTCTCTAGTAGTCTGCCCTGCAGATTCCAACCATCCAAACCTTCCTGAACTCTACTTTGTGTTTCTTCAACTCAGCAAGACTGCCAGGCTCCGTTTGAGCCCCTTCTAGCAATAAGCTTGGGGCAGTTAAAGGACTCACCTTATTTGTTTTCATTCTCTCAGGGATCAGAAAGCTAGTATAAGTTGTCCCTTGTTTGAAACCCACTGATTCTTGCTGTTCGTTTGATTTGGGCAGATAATTCCTATAGCATTAAAATTTTCATAGTATAATCTAACAGATGGAGATAGACTATTGGTAAATGAAACTTCATTATTTATTTGAGGAAACTTTGGGTTATTTTTCGTAGTTAAGAAATAAATAATAGATTAATTTATTGTAAACTTCAAATTGTTTATCCATTTTCACTTTTTAAAATTTTATTTTTTTTTTAATGTAGATTTGGCTACAAGTTTGGAGGCTACCTTTATTTTTGGATATTTTGCTCAAAATGACACAACTATTCTCTGATTTTTTTTTCTTATTTAAACTTGTCTCTTGTATATAATTATAATGTACTATGTTAAATAGACTTTTTAAAGTTTTATTTCAGAATATTATGGGAGTGCAAATGTTTTGGTTCATAAATCGTTTTTGTGCCATTTCAGTCAAAGGTTTAAGTGTGCCCATCACCCAGACAGTGTGCATAACACCTGTTAGGTGTGAATTACTTGTCCCCTCACCTACTTGAGTTTTGATGAGTATTATTTTCATATGTGCGTATAGGTGTTGATTAGTTCCAGTTTAATAGTGAGTACATGTGGTGTTTGTTTTTTCATTCTTGTGGTATTTCACTTAGAATAATGGTCTCTGGTTCCATACAGGTTGTTACAAAAGGTATTAGTTCATCATTTTTTTTATATATGGCCCACATTTTATTAATCCACTCTCAATATTGATGGGCATTTGGGTTGTTTTCGTATTCTTTCAATTGTGAATTGTACTGCTATAAACATTCAAGAGCAATTTATGCATTTTTAAAGGAATATATTTAAGCTTATGATTTCTCACTGTGACTTTCTAAAATTAATCATTGCAATTCTTAATTTTTCCTTAAGTCATAAAACTAAGAACATAAACTGATAAATTAGCATTTATATGTGATATTTGCACTTAACATGTTTTACATTTATTTTATGAAGAGGAAAATAATATGTAACTAAGACAAATTAATTGCCATATTGTTTTCAAAGCTTAAGAGACCTTGATCAGGTTCAGAAATAGGTATCACAAACAGATCAAAATATAGGGGGATCACGCTCATAAATTAACCAATGTGTGAGGCATATACCAAGTAGCACTGGTTCCCAGAGAAGAAGAAATAAATTCTTGCAAGTGTATGAGAACAGACTTCACCTGGAGGTGATATCTGAGCTAGGTTTCAGAGAAAAAATAGGTATGAGACAGTGGAAAGAATTAGAGTATTTCATTCCCTTTTTTTCCATTTTTTAAACATAAAGTTAATATCATCATTTCAGATATTATGAACTATCTCCAGTCCATATCTGAAATCTTATCATAATTTCAGATATTTCAGATAGCAATAGAAAACTAATTCACAGGCAAACTTGACGAACTTGGATAAATAAACACTACATTAACAAGATATGAAACTATTTATTACATCTTGTTAATGTATTGTTTATTCATCCAAGTTTGTCAGGTTTGCCTGTGAATTAGTTTTCTATTGCTATATAACAAATAGACTTTGTGATTTAAAATCATTATTATCTCATGTTTTCCATATCAGGATTCCAGGCATGGCTTAGCTGGGTCCTTTGCTGAAAGTCTCATGGGGCTTTAGTCAGGATTGCAGTCTCATCTGAGGCTTAGGGTTTTCTTCCAAGCTTAGTAATCTGCAGAATTCAGTTGTCATTATAGGACTCAGACCATCAGCTTTTAGGGACTGTCTGCCATTCCCTACTCATGTTCCATCCCACAGCAAGGCTGTTTGATTCTTTAAGACCAACAGGAGAGTATCTTTGCTGCTCTTAATGTATCTGTTTCTCTCACTTCTTTCATATCTTTCACTTTTTAAAATTATTTTTTATTAAATCATAACTTTGTACATTGATGCATTTATGGGGTTCAGGGTACTGCTTCAATATACGATGTGAAATGTTTACATTGAACTAAGTATAAGTAACACATCCATCACAATTATACTCACTTCTTTTTTCTTTTTTTTAAATTAAATCATAGCTGTGTACATTAATCCAATCATGGGGTACAATGTGCTGGTTTCATATACAATCTGAAATATTTTCATCAAACTGGTTAACATAGCCTTCAAGGCATTTTCATAGTTACTGTGTTAAGACATTTATATTCTGCATTTAGTAAGTTTCACCTGTACCCTTCTAAGATGCAGGTGTGATCCCACCAATTGGACCCTCCTTCCACCTATCCCCCCTCTCCCCTCCTATCCCTTGCCCCTATCCCCATATTCCTATACTATAATTGGATTATAGCCTTCATATGAAAGCTATAGATTAGTTTCATAGTAGGGCTGAGTACATTGGATATGTTTTCTTCCATTCTTGAGATACTTTGCTAAGAAGAATATGTTCCAGCTCCATCCATGTAAACAT
>CAUYRH010096036.1:0-14211 GCA_963574655.1 Perodicticus potto | reverse complement strand
AAGCTTCTCTCTCTAACAACATATGCTATCTAGAGACTCTACCTAATATGTTTGTATTATCTATAACATCCAGCATGGACTGGTACTAAAATATTTTATAGATCAAATTAGGTAAGAGTAAAAGCAACAAAAAGACTCTTGTCTCACTTTCATTTTCTCAGAATACTGGTAGTTCCTCTGATCTTAAAAAATACGCCTGTGGCTCCATATGCCAGAGGTGGCAGGTTCAAACCCAGCCCCAGCCAAAAACTGAAAGAAAAAAAAAAAAAAAAGAAAGAAACATCTGAGAGCAGTGGCTCATACCTATGATCCTAGCACTTTGGGAGGCAGGGTTGCTTGAGCTCATGAGTTTGAGGTTTCAATGAACTATGATGACACCACTGAACTCAAACCTAGGCAACGGAGAGAGACTGTCTCCAAAAAAAAAGGACATGTGTGACTTTAAAGCACTTTTCTGCTTTAAATTTCCTCTTTTCAGAGCTCTGATCACTTATAAACAAACTCCATCAATCTGTTTTGGAAAATAGGAGACTACTACTAATTTTTTTTTTTTTTTTTTTTTTGAGACAGAATCTCACTTGTTTCCCTTAGCATCAAGGTGCTATGGCATCACAACTCACAGCAACCTCCAACTCTTGGGCTCAAACTATTCTCTTGCCTCAGCCTCCCAAGTAGCTGGGACTACAGGCACCCAGCTATTTCTTCTTAAGAGATGAGGTCTCACTCTGGCTCAGGCTGGTCTCAAACTTGGGAGCTCAGGTGATCCACCCACCTCAGCCTCAAGAGTGCTAGGATTATAGGCATGAGCCATCTTGCCCAGCCTACTTAATAATTTATTTTTAAAAACTGAGAATAAAGGTGAAGAATAAGGTGGTTTGTACCTTAAAACCTAGATGACAGTTTTCTTAAACTCGGATTAAATCTCTAAAGTTTTATCTAATGGTCTCTAAAACAACTTCTTCTATGCATAATGATTTTACAAAATTAGTATTGAGGAAAAAAAACTATTTTTTTAAAAAAGCTTTTTCAACTCTTCCAAGAGCCACATTCTTTTTTTTTTTTTTTTTTTGTAGAGACAGAGTTTCACTTTACCGTCCTCGGTAGAGTGCCGTGGCATCACACAGCTCACAGCAACCTCCAACTCCTGGGCTTAGGTGATTCCCTTGCCACAGCCTCCCGAGTAGCTGGGACTACAGGCGCCCACCACAACGTCCGGCTATTTTTCTGTTTTGCAGTTTGGCTGAGGCCAGGTTTGAACCCGCCACCTTAGGTATATGGGGCTGGCACCCTACTTGATGAGCCACAGGCGCCGCCCCCAAGAGCCACATTCAATACATCCTACAAGGAGGCGAACTGTACCAGTTTTTGTATTCAGATCTGTGGCCTCCTTGGTACCAAACCTAAACAAAACAAGGACTAGAGTCCCAGAGACCCATTCAAATATTTCTATGGCATGTCTAGAACAATTGTATTACTCTATTTGTTTGTATATAAAGGTTTCTGAGAAAAGTGATTCTATCCTTGCTGCCAACCAAGGTGAAAAAGTATACAAAACATACCTGGTGTGTTACAACAGATGCCATCAGCAAAGAAATTCAATCTCGTGTAAACTCTCTGAAAGCTTACAAGACAATCATAGATGTCTAACCTCTCAAATGAACACTATGACTTCCCTATACCATTTCGCCACTCCAAAAAAACAGACAAGGAAAAAAAAATCTCTTTGATCAGTAGGCCTGCACAGAAGTATGAGATGAAATATTAAGCTTAAAATAACACTACCTATTCCCCGCCTAAAGTCACTCAGCTCAAAAAGCTAAAAAGCAGGAAAATGCATCAAGGAAGTCCAATTGGGAGAACAGCATTCAAAGTAAGTCTAAAGTAGAGGGTAGCACCTGTGGCTCAGTGGGTAGGTCGCCAGCCCCATATACCAAGTGACGGGTTCGAACCCAGGCCCGGCCAAACTGCAACAAAAAATAGCCAGGTGTTGTGGCGGGCACCTGTAGTCCCAGCTACTTGGGAGGCTGAGGCAAGAGAATTGCCTAAGCCCAGGAGTTTGAGGTTGCTGTGAGCTGTGATGACATTGCACTCTACCCAGGGAGAGACTCTGTCTCAAAAAAAAAAGAAAGAAAGATAAAAATGTCACCTACTGGTTCGGCGCCTGTGGCTCAATGAGCTAAGGCGCCAGCCACGTACACCTAAGCTGGCGGGTTCGAATCCAGCCCGGGCCCGCCAAACAACAATGATGGCTGCAACCAAAACATGGCCGGGCGTTGTGGCGGGCGCCTGTAGTCCCAGTTACTTGGGAGGCAGAGGCAGGAGACTCGCTTGAGCCCAGGAGTTGGAGGTTGCTGTGAGCTGTGATGCCACAGCACTCTACCCAGGGCGACAGCTTGAGGCTCTATCTCAAAAAAAAAAAAAAAGTCATCTACTGAAGCAAAGAAACAGAGAGCCACAGCATGACACAAGAAACTTAAAAGCCAGGCGGCTACAGGCACCTCTCTATTAACATGTGTCTGAAACTAACATAGTTATCCCTTTGCATCAGTAAGGCTTCTTGCAGTCTTGCCTACAGGTTAAATCTTAACAATATTTGCCCATTGGGAATAACTACAGACATATATATAGACTTTGCACAATGTCTTCATCCAGATGACATTTGATTAAAACATATACTTTGGCTACACCTAAACACAATTCAAGTCCTCAAAAAGCACTTTTCTGGTTTAATTTAACTACCATAAAGTTGATCGATGACATAACATTGCTCTACTATTTACTGGTTTTGCACAAAGTACCCAGTCTCTGTCTCTTCCATGAACAAAAGCAGTTGGATTACTGCTGAGGACCATGAGTCAAAAGCAGGATGAGGCAGCACCCATAGCTCAGTGGATAGGGTGCCGGTCACACACACCCAGGCTAGCAGGTTCGAACCCAGCCCTGGCCAGCTAAACAACAATGACAACTGTAACAAAAAAATAGCCAGGCATTGTGGCTGGTGCCTGTAGTCCCAGCTACTTGGGAGGCTGAGGCAAGAGAATCACTTAAGCCCAAGAGTGTGAGGTTGCTGTGAGCTGTGACGTCACAACACTCTACTGAAGGCGACATAATGAGACTCTGTCTCAAAAAAAGAAAATCATCTGTAAGCTGGGACTCTGCACTTTGCTCCTCACTGCTCCCAGCTTGCTAAACAATTGGGAAAGAGAAAATAAGAAAAGGGGCTCAGCACCTGTAGCTCAAGCGGCTAAGGTGCCAGCCATATATACCAGAGCTGGCAGGTTCTAATCTAGCTTGGGCCTACCAAACAACAATGACAACTACAACCAAAAAATGGCCAGGCATTGTGGTGGGCGCCTATAGTCCCAGTTACTTGGGAGGCTGAGGCAAAAGAATCGCTTAAGCCCAAGAGTTGAAGGTTGCTGTGAGCTGTCATGCCACTGCACTCTATGGAGGGTGACGTAGTGAGACTCTGTCTCAATAAAAAAAAAAAAAAAATTATGCATCTACTGATCAGGCAAAAATCATACTCTAGGGGCTAAAATACATATATTTTACATACTTATTTATTTTTTTAAGTGGCAGAATACTTATTTATTTATATTCTAGTCAGAAGGCTTTAATTAGACAGCCAAAAAAGTAAATGATAAAAATAGTTATTCTGCAAAAAAGTCTAAAATAAATGAGTAATACAGCCAAGAATAGGCTCTCTCTTCACAATCCCATCCGCTTCTCTTTCCCAGGTACATATCCCAGGAGCATGAGTGTTTACATCTGCATGCCTAGTCAATTAAACTCAAAAGATACTTACTAAGCACATTAACACAAGGTATGCTACCAAGAAATCCTAAAACAGGACCATGGAATCTTAACATAGAAATAAACAAACTCCAAAGAACAGCAAGTGCAATCTCATTTCACAGATGAGGAAAGCAAAGCTCAGTGAGTGTCTTGATCAAAGTCAGTAGCTATTGGTCAGGTCAAGACACAGAGCAGGTTAGAGCTCTTTCCCAGTGTTAGTCCCCCCAACCACTGAAGCAGCACAGAGCAGTTCTACTCCAAGGATTTCAAGGATGATGAATGAGCTGGACTCAGTTGACATCAGGCAATGAGTAAGTGTGGTGTTGACAGACCACTATAAAAATGTGCTCCAAATCTAAAATCATGATTAACACTACCCCTCATATGAAAATAATTTCATTTCAGCTGCTGTTACCACCTGTGCTGTTTAAAGAGTGAGTCTCTTTCATAAAACTTACACCACCTTCATCCTGAATTACTAGCAGACAGAGGGGGCACTTTAAGTAACAGCTAAAATAACACTTGCGTGATTTTGGCAAAAGATCTCTAGTCTATATCACAGACTATGGCACCTGGGGTAGTGCAATTACTTCCTTTCTCTGCTCCAGGTCCCACCCAGTTGCTAGAGTCTCAAGAAACCATGTGCAGATCAACATCTAATGTCTTCATTACTGACAAAGCTGCAATGCCTCCTCCTTCCCATTCTGCACTGGCCTCACCACCACCTCCATGCCTAGGGAGAAAGGCTGATTCTAGCCACAAAGTGAAATAGGACACAGCTAAGGACAAGCTTCTCAGGAGAGTAAGAAAGTGAAAGAGTTCAAGCACAAAGCTAGGCAGCGTTCTGATACAGTGACATCACACTCAGACATGAGCCAATGGTCTGAAGCTCTCCCCAGTGCACCTATTAGATAAATCATTCCTGTAGAAAGGAAGAAATGAGCAGGTGGGAACAAACCCATTATAATGTACCCCAATACTGACAACCTGGGGTACAGATAACAACTCCCTGAATGTAAACCAAAGCAAGAATGAAGGAACACAGAAATGACGCCCTCTACAAAACAAAACTACAGTTTCTTGAGAACAAGAGCTACCACTAAGAGAGGTACATGGCCAAGTATGGCAGCCAGAGAAAGTACCAGGCTAGAACCACTCTTGGCTCCACTGAGTATAGCTTGTGTCACTTTGGGAAAATTCTGCAATTTCCTCAAGCATCCTTGGTATTAAATACAATCGAGAGTGCACACTATGTGTTGATTATAACACACTATGCAAGTGTCAGCTAACGTAATCATCTGCCCAACTACAGGATTCCCTCACATAAACTCCATGTGTGGGTTTTCATAAAGGCAAATTCCCCGAAGCTGTCACCAGCTTGTCCCTTTAAGTACACCCAGTGCTACCTTAATACTTAATTAATTAATTAATTAATTAATTAATTTATTTATTAAGACTGAGTTTCGGCTCAGCGCCTGTGGCTCAATGGGCTAAGGCGCCAGCCACGTACACTTGAGCTGGCGGGTTCGAATCCAGCCCCGGCCTGCCAAACAATGACAGCTGCAATCAAAAAAATGGCCGGGCGTTGTGGCGGGCACCTGTAGTCCCAGCTACTTGGGAGGCGGAGGCAGGAGACTCGCTTGAGCCCAGGAATTGGAGGTTGCTGTGAGCTGTGATGCTATAGCACTCTACTCAGGGTGACATCTTGAGGCTCTGTCTCAAAAAAAAAAAAAAAAGACTAAGTTTCAGTTTGTCACCCTCAGTAGAGTGCTGTGCTGTCATAGCTCATAGCAACCTCAAACTCTTGGGCTCAGCCTCTCAAGTAGCTTGAACTACAGGTGCCTGCCACAATGCCCAGCTATGTTTTAGAGAAAGGGGTCTCGCTCTTGCTCAGGCTGGTCTCAAACCTGTGAGCTCAGACAACCCAACCACCTCCTCCCAGAATGCTAGGATTACAGGCATGAGCCACCATGCCTGGCCAATACTTTAATTCACATTAAGTCACATTCCTCAAAATCTCTCAAACTATCATTACCAATCGCCAAAGAGTGCTTAAGTATTCCACAGAATATAATCATGGTCATGGGAGCAGCTACTGGGGGACCTTTGATGGTATTACACTACACAGGAAGTGTGAGGGTGCTGCACAAGCAGAGATCTATGTCAGTAGGATGTGACTCTTATGACTGTTAGCCACAAAGGGAGAAGACTGCATAGTAACTCTCTCTGACCAGGGACTCCACATGCTCTGGTTTCTGCACAGTACTACTAGTCACTGCTATTTTATTCAGTTTTACTTTCAATAGTATGCTTAGGAATAAACTACGATTTTTAGAAAGCTATAACTTATACAATATGGAAAACTATATTGTAACATGGCAACTATCTTGGTTCCCTTCCTCCACATCATTGACAATTCACTGGGATAGAAAAGCAGAATCGTGGTGGCAGTGGCCACAGTGAGCAGCAGGAAAGCAGACAGAACCTTTGGGGGGGGGCATTGGGGGAGGGCAAACAGGAGAAAGGAAACAAGTACTTAGCTCCTGTCCAATCACTCAACCCTGCCAGGGACCTTGGCCTTGCTCACATCCCTGGATAATGAAGGGATGATTCTACATGCAGCGTTTGATTATCCTCCAATCCTCACACCGCAAGCGGAATTAGCTTAAGGGAAGAACAGGCATCACTCTTCCCACAGTTCTCAACCCACCCTGCTAGAATATGAGGACACGAAAAGAGGTAAAAGATAACATGCTGCCTTGGTTCAGTCCCACTCCCAGCTCTGCCCCTTCACCATGGGGGGCAGCAGCACAAAGGCAAGGATGACTAGAAATCCCCCACCAGTCCTGTGGGCCCTTCCACTCCCAACAGGTATCCTGGCTATGCTTTAACTGAAGGGTGGGCTCTGGAGTCAAAATGGATCTGCATCAGATTGTGACTTCCCCCACTTACTGATTAGCACAAACTTGAGCAAATTACTTAACCTCTCTCACCTCAAGTTTTTTCACTTGCAAAATGATCTTAGAAAAGTACTTCCGGAGGTAAAGGTGAGAATGAAATGGAATCAGTGTATGTAAATCCCTCAGCACTCTTAACCATAAATGAGCAGAACTATTTCACTGAATATCACTGGTGAGCCAATAAACTCTTTAAAAAAACAAAAGGAAAAAAATTAGGCAAATATCCCACATAACAAGCCAACTATGTGCTCACAAAAATCCCAAAAATGCCAATTGCCTTCACTTTCATTTTTATACAGACCAGCTACCAATGCTTACAAATGTAAGAATGATACAAAAGTGTTCTCCAATTGTGTTTGGGACAGTAAGGGTTTGAAACTAGACCCATGATTCTAGCAGCAGAAGTTTTTCCTTTTTAATTTACTTATTTTTCTTTCTTTCTGAGGCCCCTTTTATAAGGGCATTTTTTTTAAGAGACAAGATCTTATACTATTGTTTAGGCCGCAATCACAGTTCACTGCAACCTTGAACTCCTGTGCTTAAGAGATCCTCCTTCCACAGCCACTTGAGGCTCAAGAGTTCAAGACCAGCCTGGCAACATGGTAAGACACCATCTCTATTAAAAAATAAAAATAAAGGCCAGGTAAGGTGGCTCAGACCTGTAATCCTAGCACTCTGGGAAGCCGAGGTCACGGTGGACTGCCTGAGCTCACAGGTTCAAGATCAACCTGAACGAGAGGGAGACGCCATCTCTAAAAATAGCCAGGTGTTGTGGTGGGCACCTATAGTCCCAGCTACTTGGGAGGCTGAGGCAAAGACAATCGCTTGAGCCCAAGAGTTTGAGGTTGCTGTGAGCTATGATGCCACAGCACTCTACTAAGGGTGACAAAGTGAGACTCTGTCTCAAAAAAAAAAAAAACCAGAAAGGAAGGGAGGAAGGGAGGCAGAGAGGCAGGCAGGAAGGCAGGAAGGGAGGAAGGGAGGGAGGAAGAAAGAAAGAAAGAAAGGAAGGAAAGAAGGAAGGAAGGAAGGAAGGAAGGAAGGAAAAAAAGAAAAAATTTTACCTGAAGAATGAAACCCATTCACCTAAAAACAGGGATCCCAGTGAAAATATGAAATACTGAGAAACAGATGCCTGGGATCCTCTCTGTCCTTGTCGTCCCCAACACCACTCCTGTTCTTAAGCAAAAATCTATACATAAGGACTTACATATTAGAAATTGTCACAAAGGGTAGGGAAAAGGAAGAGTAGAGAGAGGGAAGGAGGGAGGGGGTGGAGTCTTGGTGTGTGCCACACCTTTTGGGGGCAAGACACATTTGTAAGAGGGACTTTATCTAACAAATGCTATCAGTGTAACCTGGTTTCTTGTACCCTCAATGAATCCCCAACAAGAACAAAAAAATTCAGCCCCCCCAAAAAAAAACTAATTAATTGTCACAAACAAAACGTATTTGCTTTTTTAGGCTGGCTTTTTTTCTATTTTTTTTTTCTTTTCTATTTTATTTTTTTAAATTTTTTTTTTTTTTTTTTGGTTTTTGGTCGGGGCTGGGCTTGAACCCGCCACCTCCAGCATAGGGGGCCAGCGCCATACTCCTATGAGCCACAGGCACTGCCCTTAAATTTTTTTTTTTGAGATACAGTCTCCTTCTATTGCCCCTAGGAGTCAACCTAGCTCACAGCAACCTCAAACTTCTGGGTTCAAGAGATCCTCCAGCTTCAGCCTCCCAAGTAGCTGGGACTGATTTTTCTATTTTTAGTAGAGAGGGTGTCTTGCTTTGCTCAGGCTGGTCTCAAACTCCTGAGATCAAGCGATCCTTCCGCCTCAGTCTGCCAGGTGCTAGGATTACAGGAGTGAGCCACTATGCCTAGCCTAAGCTAGCTATTTTTGAAGACAAAGAGAAAAACACCTTACCTCCAAGTTCTCCATATTACCCTCCAAATAAGGTTAATGTCTAGCAGTTTTCTATATATTCCCAGCCATAGAACATTCACTGGCTTTCACTCTCCAAAGCACCATACTTTTCCTATCTTTATCCCTATTTTAAGTTCCATCCCACCATACGATCACTGTAAACTGTTTCTTCCTAATGCCTAGGGCATAGGGCATCCTGAACAATTAAATATGCTGAATTCAAACTATTGCCATAAATGGTCAATTTTCAAAATACATAGATTCAGTTCAAACTTATCTAACTCATCTTTTTTAAAATGCTTTACAAAAGTGTCCAGCCTGCTGCCCACAACCACATGCTGACTTGTGAGGACTTTTTTTGCTTATCTGTGGTGTTCAATATCATGAAAAGTATGCACACACCTTTTTTTTGCTAATCAGCTTTTGTTAGTATTTGTGTATGTAATGTGTACACCGAGACAACTTTTATTCTTCCAGTGTGTGGCACAGAAAAATAAAAGGTTGAACACCCCTGCTTTAAAAGATACTGAAAGGCCATATCTTGTATGATTTCATTTATATGAAATACCTAGAATAAGAATATCCATAGAGATAGAAAGCAGATTTGTGGTTGCCAGAGAATGAGGGTGAGGTATGGGGAGGGATGGCTTAATGGGTACAGGTTTCCTTTAGAATGAAGAAAAAGCCTGAAACCTATAGTATGGTGATGGTTATACAATATGGTGAATATATTTAATGTCACCAAATTGTATACTTTAACATTGCAAGTTTTATGTTATATGTATTTTACTGAGATAAAGAAAAGTAACTATCTTAAGACTAGAAAAAATTAAAATATGTTAAGGTATCATTTCTAATACATTAAATAAATAGAAGGGATACTTAAATCAATAATAAGCATAGAAGATTTGTCTTCCATACATAAAAAAACTCTAACTTAGTGATAACTTTTACAACACACAGAGAAGAAAAGATATTGAGGAAAAATAATGAAAAGCTATTTTTTAACCTATTAAATGAACAACAATTTTCCTATGATTGCCCAAAGCTGATGAGTATGTATTTCTACAGCGGGTGGGAAGAATATACTGGTATAACCTTTCTCAAAAACATGTGATCAAGTGCTTTAAACATGTTCAGACTAAATCTAGAAGTATTCCAAGATAAAAGGCTTAAAAAAAAGAAAAGAGAAAAAAAGAATCTTCATACCCTTAGGACTTTCTGGGACTCTATCCTAAGGCAATGTTCTAAAAGACAGAAAAAGCTTTCTGCAAAGACATTAATCACACATTATTTACCATGGCAAAAAACGGAACACTCTAATAGCTTAAGAATTCATGCAATGTAATATCACATAGCCACTGCAAATATTTATGAAGTATTTAATGTTTGAAAAACCACTTATGATATAAAAGGGGAAAAGGCAAAAGGAAAAACTGCATTTTCAGTATAATCTCGACTGTATTTTAAAATAGGAAAAATGACAAGAAGAAAGAAGGCTTAGCACCTGTGGCTCAAGTGGCTAAGGCGCCAGCAACATACACCTGAGCTGGCGGGTTCAAATCCAGCCCGGGCCCGCCAATCAACAATGACAGCTGCAACCAAAAAATGGCCGGGCGTTGTGGTAGGCGCCTGTAGTCCCAGCTACTTGGGAGGTGGAGGCAAGAGAATTGCTTAAGCCCAGGAATTGGAGGTTGCTGTGAGCTGTGATGCCATAGCACTCTATCCAGGGTGACAGCTTGAGACTCTGTCTCAAAAAAAAAGAAGAAAGCAAATCAAAAAGTAATTAGAAACTGAATAAGATGGTGGTAATTTCTTATCTATTTTAATAGTTATCAAATAATCTACAAAATACTTTTAACTATCAGAATTAACTAAGCAAAATCAAGAGGTGACAGAGATTTTGTGATTCTATAGCAGCATCATTACCTACTTAAATTGCCAAATGGTACTAGAACAAAGAAGGTGCAGAAATTGAGCTTAATTATTGGCCACAAATGTTTGAAGGCCTGGCTATTGTAATTTGGCAGTTTTGTTTTGTTTTGAAACAGAGTGTCACTCTGTCACCCTGGGTAGAGTGCCATGGTATTATCATAGATCACAGCAACCTCAAACCCTTAGGCTCAAAAGTTCCTCTTGCCTCATCTTCCCGAGTAGCTGGGACTACTGGCGCCTACCACGATGCCCAGTTAATGCCTCTATTTTTAGTAGAGACAGGGTCTCACTCTTGCTCAGAATGGTCTCAAACTCTTGAGCTCAAGCAATCCGGCCCCCCATCTCAGCCTCCCAGAGTGCTAGGATTACAGGCGTGAGCCACCGTTGGCCGGTTTTGTTTTTTAATAAGTCCCTGTGGAAGAAGAACATACAAAAACTCCCTGTACCATTTCTGCAACTCTTCTGTAAGTCTTAAATTATCTCCAAACAAGATATTTAAAATAATGAAATCCTTGACAGATCACTTAATTTGTCTTTCTCAAAAAACAGAACGAAGAATGCAGATGAATAATTTCCTGGGCAATAATAAAGATCTTGGCTCCTTTCCCCACAAATTAACCTTTTCAAATAAAGCCTTTTCTGGAGCAGATGCCAGCACGAAACACCTGTGCAACCTGTTAGATGCCTTATTCAACAATACTCCAGAGCTTTCATCTTCATAACTGACTAGAGGCAACTAATCCTTCCCCCTTTCCTGTGTATCTGTGGCTCCTTCTGCCCAGACACCCTTCTACTTTCCTCCCTCAAAGCCCCAAATTCTCTGCCTATTGACTTTCCTAATGTCTGCTTTGAAACCCAACTTAGTCATCACCTCCCCTGGGAATCCTTCCCTGATACAACTGTCCCATCCCCAATTTAGCCAGGCTATTTTTTTAAGTACAGTTACGCCTCTCACAAGGTTCTATTTCTGCACTTATCCCACAACACTGTAATCATTTGCTGACATGCACATCTTCTCATCCAGGGTCAGAAAACTCCAGAACTTAGAAATTTCCAGAACTTCTAATCACCCATTTCCATCCTTACATGCAATACTTATAAGCTAGATGAATTCCCAATTATTTTGCAACCCTGTTACAAGGGATCTGGATCCCAGAGATTCACCAACAGTGTCTTCTCCTGATCTTAACTTTGTTTCAGTAAAGAATTACAAATTACATACTTTCCAGTGCATTGACTCATACCACAACCAGCTTTCCAACTTCCTCTAAATAATCAGCAATTTTTGCAATGGCCCAGCACTCACCCATTTTAGGAACTGCTTTCAGTTAGGCCTACTCACCAGACACCTAAGTGACTTGCTTCTGACAACGAAAGGCAACCCAAGTCACATCTTCTCAAAAATAAATTATTTATCAAAGACTTTAAAGGTGGCTCAGCGCCGGTAGCTCAAGCGGTTAGGCACCAGCCACATACACCTGAGCTGGCGGGTTCAAATCCAGCCCGGGCCCTCCAAACAACAATGACAACTACAAACAAAAAATAGCCGGGCATTGTGGTGGGCGCCTGTAGTCCCAGCTAACTGGGAGGCTGAGGCAAGAGAATCGCTTGAGCTCAGGAGCTAGAGGTTGCTGTGAGCTGTGATGCCACAGCATTCTACCCAGAGCAGAGCAACAGCTTGAGGCTCTATCTCAAAAAAAAAAAAAAAAAGACTTTAAAGGTTACTAACAGGGCAGCACCTGTGGCACAGTGAGTAGGCACCGGCCCCATATACCGAGGGTGGCGGGTTCGAACCTGGCCCCAGCCAAATTGCAACAAAAAAATAGCTGGGCATTGTGGTGGGCACCTGTAGACCCAGCTACTCAGGAGGCTGAGGCGAGAGAATTGCCTAAGTCCAAGAGCTGGAGGTTGCTCTGACCTGTGTGATGCCACCACACTCTATACCGAAGGCAATAAAGTGAGACTCTGTCTCTAAAAAAAAAAATAAATAAAAATAAAGGTTACTGACAAACAGTCAAAAACACAAAAGTAACACAGGTCTAGCTGTCAATTCAAAACTTTCACTTTCAATCTATTCACTATTGAGGTAAAAAGGAGGATTCTTTACTGGTTCTCAAAGTATTTTCTTATATTTCTTTGAGGTCCTTTCAAAAGCCTTCAAGTTTTTTATTCTTTATAAGAAGTCTCATTTACAAGATATGACTTTTTAGCACTCCTCAATGAAGTACCGTCATGTATCACTTACTGACATGGATACATTCTGAGAAATGTGTATCAGGCAATTTTGTTGTGTGAACATCATAGAGTGCACTGACACAGAGCTACATGGTAAAGCCTGCTACTCACCTATGGTACAAACCTAACCTGTATAGCATGTTACTATACTCAATACTGTAGGCAACTGTAACAATGGTTAGTATTTGTGTATCTAAAGCACCATCACTTAAGCAGTCCCTCATTGACCAAACCATCATTATGTGGCACATGATTGTATGTATGTCTGCAAAGCTCCAGAGACAAGGGCCAGTCATCCCAACAGTAAAACGAGATAAAAGTCACATTGCGCTCCCCAAATGTAACATGTTTGCCTTGACCTTAGTTAAAAGGATTTGCTCTGTAAAATTTGGTTCACTCAAAAGGCCACACTCAAGAGTCCAGAGACTCTGAGTGTGGCCCCAGAGCCACAAGTTGCCCACCCTACCCTAAACCAGCAGCGTGAAATGCATGTTGTTGGGCAGCACCTGTGGCTCAGTGAGTAGGGCACTGGCCCGGGCCAAACAGCAACAAAAGAATAGCCGGGCGTTGTGGTGGGCACCTGTAGTCCCAGCTACTCCAGAGGCTGAGACAAAAGAATCGCCTAAGCCCAAGAGCTGGAGGTTGCCGTGAGCTGTGACGCCAAAGCACTCTACTGAGGGTGACAAAGTGAGACTCTGTCTCTTAAAAAAAAAATAAAAAAAGAAAAGAAAGAAAGAAAGCAATGCATTGTGTAATTGTTTAACCAAATGTGCAAGCTGGATCAATTTCATCAACATTCTAAAATTATTCAGCCAGATTACATTTTTTAAAAAACGTAGGCTGGCCGCCCATAGCTCAGTGGTTAGGGCACTAGCCACATGCTCTTAAGGCTGGTGGGTTTTTACCCAGCCCGGGCCTGCTAAACAAACAAAAAGAAAAAAAAACAGCTGGGCTTTGTGGTAGGCGCTTGTATTCTCAGCTACCAGGGAAGCTGTGGCAAGAGAATCACTTGAGCCCAAGAGTTTGAGGTTGCTGTGAGATATGACGCCATAGCACTCTACTGAGGGTGACAAAGTGAGACTCTGTCTCAATAAAAATAAATAAATAAATAAAAACCCATTAGCAGGCTCGGCGCCTGTGGCTCAACAGCTACATACACCTGAGCTAGCAGGTTTAAATCCAGCCTGGGCCCACCAAACAATGACAGCTGCACCCAAAAAATAGCCAGGTGTGTCGTGGCAGGCGCCTACAGTCCCAGCTACTTGGGAGGCAGAGGCAGGAGACTCACTTGAGCCCAGGAGTTGGAGGTTGCTGTGAGCTGTGATGCCACAGCACTCTATCCAGGGTGACAGCTTGAGGCTCTGTCTCAA
>CAUYRH010096034.1:0-27485 GCA_963574655.1 Perodicticus potto | reverse complement strand
GGTGGTCAACATAAGGAACAAGGCCGACGGTGCTCATCTGTACGTGTGGTTACTTATTTATCGTTGATATTTGGATAATTGATATATCCCAGAAGATACAGCCTGGAGTCCTTCTTTAGGCCTAACATTTGGGGTCCCTAGGTGTTCTAAAGGCTTCAGCCTATTTAGAGCCATCTGCAGTTCTACCAAGGCAGATAAGGCTGAGCCCCTCGATAGGTGAATGGAAACAAGAATGAGGGATCAATGGATTCTGAACTTCTATAGGCATTTACTTAACCTAATCCTCTACCACTCCTAGTGGTTTTTTATTTTTTGTTTGTTTGTTTTGTTTTGTTGATGGCTAGTCTATTTAGGAGAGACTCACAAAAGATTTCAAAGGAACTAAAGATGAAATTGATAGCAAGTTTTATATTTGTGTCCAGCTCATTCTAATTTAGAGAAAAAAGTCCCAGCCAATCTGACAAATAATACTGCTTTGTTTGAAAGTTAGGGATCTTAGGCAAGGTTGTCCTGCTGTTTCTCTGCCATTATACGAGATTGGTTTTCTTGACAAGTTTCCCCACAGCTAAGGCAGACTCTGAAGCAGCAAGTATTAAGGAAGATTTGCAGAGGAGGAACCTCCTGTTTTGCAAGTTGAATGGAGACTGGTTTATTTATATTGAAGATGAAAGTATATTGTCTATGTGGCCAATAATAAGTGATGTTATTATTTATTAATAGGTACCTGCCCTCCTCCTGTTTAAGGAAGGAAAGCCTGAAGAAAGGAAGGATGGATGGAAGGAAGGAAGGACAGAAGGAAACTCAGTAATTCTTGCCTATAATATTGGTATTTATAACACTAACTATTAAATTTTGTAATATAAAATATTGATATTTATTTAGTTCTCTCTTGGTGCAAGGATTTATTCTGAATATTTAATTCACTTTACAAGTTGGTTATAAACACTACTGCTGACTTCATGTCACACCAGGTGAATTGAGTAACAGATTATAAACATTATAACCAACTTGCCTGGGGCCCCGAGCTGGTAGGGAGCCCATACCACAGAGCTTCTGCTCTTAATCTACGCAACTAAAATTGTTGTGGGTATCATGATTTTGTCTCCATTAAACTGGAAATTACTTCCAAAAAGTGGAGGTAGTTTAGAATACTTTTGAAAGACGGGAGTTAGTTTAGAAAATGGAAAGCTGGAGAATTTACAGTGATCAAAAATGAACTCTCCCTGTGTACTTTGAAGAGTTCTTACACATGTCTTAGGCCTTTGAGTATCAGGGAAGTCTGGAACCGCATTTCTCTAAGCAGCAGAGATGTGATGGTGAATTAGGTTGTAAGATACTGGTTGCTGAGGCTAGTGTGGTTTTCCTGTTGACCTTTCTGAAACCAGGGTCACAGATTTCCATGGCTACCTTTATGTCCATTGATGGTGCCCTTCATCTGGGTCAAACATGGTGCTAAAGATGTCATTCTTTCTCTTTTCTTCCTGCCTTACTTCTACTCTTTAAGTCAATGAAATAAATTAAATGAGCCAGGCTCTGCACCAGATGCTAGTCAGTAAGTAAACACATGAGTAAATAAATACAGGTAAATAAGACCTGTATTATTTGTTGTGTGGAAGGTGAATAATGAGTGTCCTGGCCTTTCAGGACACTCTAGTATGGTTTTAATATGTCCATCTGTTCATGGGATAAGCAGGTGCAAAAGAGGGAATTGTTGCTTCAACCTGGGGCCTTGGGGAAAGGCTGCAATGGGAGAGGTTGAGATGTAAACCGAGTCCTGAAAGGGGTATAGGTTGGGAATAAGAAGGTCAGGATGAAACGAGAAAAGCATTGCTGGAAGAGGGAGCAGCCAGGACAGCCAAGGCTAGAAGGAGACAAATCAAATAAAACACAGCCTTGGTAACCACCCAAGGAACTGTCGTCAACTGGGTAACATGCGAAGGTGGTCAACACAAGGAACTAGGCCTACGGTGCTGGTCTGTACATGTGGTCATGTCTCGTCCATGAAAATTAGGTCAACTTAAGGAGGTGCTGAGTGTAGGGAGGTGGTCAGCTATGGAGGTTCTACTGTAGTAGGACACGTGGGGGACTGTGAAGAGAGAGCTCCCTGGATGGAGCAAGTGGGCAAACAAGGCTGGAGAGGTAGAGAGGGCTAGACCAGGCAAGACAAAGAGAGGGGTTTGTCATTGAAAATGCCCCTCCAGGACATAAACCCACCGCTGGATCTGGATGTGAAAATCATGTTTTTTCCTTTTTCTTTCCAGGTGTCTCTCCATTGCACAGAGTGGAGAGTGGTGGCGTGATCATACCTCACTGTAGCCTTAAACTCTCGGACTCAATAGGTCCACCCTCCTCAGCCTCCCGGACAGCTAGGACTATGCAGAAGTGCACCACCATGCCCAGCTAATATTTAAAATCAATAAATTTATAAAGATGGGGAGTTCTCTGTGTTGTTCAGGCAGTGGCAATCATGTTTGAAACATTCCCTGCAATCACTTCTAGGCCTTTTGGCTAAGATCAACTATAACTATTCCCTGCAGTTCATCGTATAATATTTAAGCTTCAGGGCTTCAGGAATGCTGGATTCTTTTTTTTGTTTGTTTTGTTTTTGCACAGTTCGGTCGAGGCTGGGTTTAACCGCCACCTTCGGGTATATGGGGCCGGCGCCCTGCTCGCTGAGCCACAGGCGCCACCCAGGAATGCTGGATTCTTTTATCAACATATTCTATGGTGTTTCACACAAATCCTGGCTAAATTCATCTATTTTTTTCTTTGATAAGAGGTAGCTAATATGAACTGAGGATCAATTTGA
The DNA here is from genome assembly GCA_963574655.1 of Perodicticus potto. Taxonomy (NCBI): domain Eukaryota; kingdom Metazoa; phylum Chordata; class Mammalia; order Primates; family Lorisidae; genus Perodicticus; species Perodicticus potto. Next base: position 24,676 of record CAUYRH010096034.1, on the reverse strand, counting down.
TCTTTCACATAAGGCTTACATAATGTCTTTTTTCACAATAACCCTAGCCTTTCTGTATAGTATCTGTTTTTCAGTTTTAATTTAATGCATGAACATGTGACTGAGATTCAATATTAATGACTAGTAACATTTCATCTGAAATACATATTTCTGTTAATTTTCTAAAAAAAAAAAAAAAGAAATATATATACTTGCTATATGCCAGGCATTTTTATACACTTTTCACACATATTGAATCATCTGATGTTCTGACAACACCATGAAAGACAGGTATTTTCATCATGCATATTTTATAAGCAAGGAAACAGTTGAGTAAGTTGCCCCAAATTACAAGCTAGTGAGTGGCAGAGCTAGGAATTGTGCACAGACAGCTTACTCCAGAGACATTAGGCTAGCTTTGTTCCTGTTTATCATTTATCTATTCTTCCCATTTTCTTTTTTCCAAAACTAAATTACCAGACAGTTTTGAAATTCTTTTGACAACTTTTTCAATTGCCATCCCACTGTATCACACAAATATAATTCACACACACATGAATAATTACACGCCCATGTATCATCCGTGATATTCATCCTAGATCAGTAAGTAGTTCTTGACCCTGGACACACATTAGAATCACACAGGAAGTTATGTAAAAGAAACTGTTCTTCACTGGGACTCCACCTCCAGAGGTGCTCCTTCAGTTGGTTTGAGTGAAGCCTGGGCAGCAATAGTTTAAAAGCTCCCAAAGTGATTCTAATATCCATTGGGATTTAAGAACTGCTAATCTAGATCAATAATGAATCGATTTCTTCAGGCATTGCATGGAGGACCTGATTAGATAGGTTATAGTTATTTACATTTTACAGATGAGGAAATTGAGGAACTAAGAGGTCATATGTAATTTGCCCAAATTCAGATAGCTGTGAATAGTAGAGACAGGATGTGTGAGATGAAACCGCATTTTCTTAATCATATTCACCATGCATATCACAGAACAAAAATTAATTAATCTATGATATCACAAAGTAGATTATGAGCATTCTGGTACTTGTACATTATTACAAGTACAAGTAGGTGCTAAGACTCTAAAAACCTGAATACTTTTACCAGTTTTCCATTCCATTTCTTAAAAATACCTTTAAAGCTGAATTATAGCTTCTACATGTTTCTATTATATACATATACAATATAAAATATCTTTTATGATACATGGTATATTGTTATGCATGCTGTGTATTTGTTATGTGAATTTTTTCTCTTCATCTTTTTTTATGTCCACATTTGACTATGTAAAGCATTCTAAAAATGTCCTCAAGTGCAAGAGTAGCTTATAACGACTACTAGTTGTTACTATTTCTATGGCAAAGAAAATGATAGAAAAGCAATTTTTCATTAGCAGAAAAGACTTGGGTTACACCACGTGAAGCCTGTCCTAACCATTAGCGGCATCAGCAGGTAATATTTTCTGAGCTCAAGTTTTGCTACCACGCTGAATAGCATATCTGCTGCTTTCCATGTATTATTTCATTTAATGCATTCAATGCTTTGGGTCATCTTACCTCATCCCCATATTTAAAATGCTCACACGTACAGATCTTTCTCAGGACACCCTCCTGAGATATGAACGGTGTATTCAACTGCCTACTTGAAGCTAACATTTGAATGTTTCAGTTACTTCAAACATAATGTCCTAAATGAAGCTCTCAATTTTTCTCCATTTTTTTTTCTTCCCTCATTCTTCCCCATATCATTAAATGTTTCCACCTTCTCTCCAGTTGCTTCAGGCTACACTTCTTTCTCTCTGTCCTCCAAAATGGTCTTGTTAGTTTTATCTCCAAGGGGTCTCAAATCCATCCACTTCTCTCCATTTGCCGCAGCCACCACTATAGTTCCATCCATCAGTATCTCTCGAAGGGACCTTCCCAGCTTTCTAGCTGATCTGCTAAGTTCCACTCCTTAAGTTCCTCTAATAATTCATTCTCCACCCAGCACCCACTGTTGCATGCAGCTTATCGTGTATTTGCTTAAAATCATTCAGTGGTTTCCTTGGTGTGGCCTGCAAGTTCCTGCCTGGTCTACCTTCAGTTCACATCACCCCATCCTCACACACTATGCTCAGCCAGCCTGCTCTTTCAGTTCTTCAGACACCCCAAGCTTTTCTCTGAGTTGGAGTTTCTGTGCCGGCTGCTTCCTTTGGCCCATCTTACTCTTCCACCAACTGCATGGTTGGCCCCCCATCTTTCAGATATCATCTGAAACAAATTTCCTCCTAGAGACCTTCATGGACCATATTCTCCAAAGTATCCACCTTCTCCAAAAGAGAAGACCACCCTTTATTTCCCTAATAGCACTTATCACCAATCTGTAATATTTAATTCATTCATTTCATTTATTGTCTGTTTATTTCATTTGATGCAATATACATGCTAGACTCAGACCTGCCCTGTTTTGACTTATCCCCAGCGAGTTCCTAAGCATAGAGCACAGAGTATGCTCACAATTGAATATATATTATTTCTATGATAAAGGAATATAAATGTCATGAATCTTTGATATGCAGTAAAAAAGTAGTGATCTCCTCTTGAGATTTTAAGAGAAAAAGCTAGACTAGTGTTTCTAAAACTGTACTTTACACAGTAATAAAATAAGAGAAAAAAAGCACAAGCCAATATTTTGTTGCCAAGATTCAGTTATTATTAACTAAGTCTGTTCATAAATAACAAAAAAGCCACACTTTCTACATCTGCCGTCATTTACCATCATTCTTAGGCAAAGACTGAATCTATAAAGGAATAGAAATGGGTAAGTATGGTGGCTTTGAGCAAAATCAGTGAGTATGGTAGGAAGAAAGTGAATGAAGAGATTGAAGAAGTTGACAGTCTTAGATGATGTAAAGTCTGATATACGGTGAAAAACCTTTTGGATTTATCCTGCATAGAATGTAGGACTCTACAAGATAAAAGGGCTGCCAACAGGAACATGATATAGCCCAATTTGCATTAAAAAATTATTTTGTGGCCAATGTGGCGAATGGCTCCAAGATACCTGAGGCACAAATCCAAGAATCTAGTTAGAAGGTTGTTTCAGTAACCTAAGAGCAAGATGGTAGGTCAGACTTGAAGTAACGGAATCGCATTGAAGATGAAGGGGAAGGGACGGGCTTTGTTCTCAGCTCTTCTTGGAAGGATTCCTGCGTGGATCCCATAGTTGCTGTTTCCAGTTTGCCTCATATCCTCCACCTATGACGTTCCGGATGAATTTCCGTATTACAAATCCTATGGTCTCATCTCTACTTTTTTTGATGAGTATGTCTTACAAAAGCCACTAAACTACAGAACATTCATCTGAGAATTCAAAGAAGAAATGGGTCTGAAAGCACTCTGCAGAGTCCTACACCAGCGAAAGCTATTTTTATTATCTGTAAGTCAATTCAGTTTACAAGGAGAAAAAAACACTTTCTAGCCTGTAAGCTCCTATAAACAAACTCCCTGGGCAAAATGAAACACTTTTGTAACAGTAGCACTTTTTTGTACTTCTGTCATAGCACACCCATTAATTATAAATTGTTTGTGCATTGTTTCTTTTCTTATAGTGTATAAATCCTTTGGCAGTAGAGACAGCATCTTATGAATCTTTGCAACAATCTCTGTGGTACTGTCTACCACAATCTCTGCTTTGTGGTAGACAGTAAGTGCTTAGTAAATGCTGAGTGCATGCGTAAATGAATGATTAGTTCACAGGAAAGAATACAGCCAGGTAGCAGGGAGCTGATACAGAATTCATAGGAAAAGTAAATAAATAAATAATAACGTTAAAGGGGAAAGGTTCAATGTGATCGATGTTCATTATTTCAGTATATAAGACACATATAGATTTGCTATCCCATCAAAATACTGTGTCAACTTACTCTTCCTTAATATTTTGTAACACTGATAATTAAAAATCCTTTTGTAATATTGGATTAATTTATCTATTCATTCAGCAAAGCTCTTTCCAGTGTCTGATCTGTACAAAGCCCTAAGTGGGCATCTTCCTATTCTCGGGAAGTTTGCTAGCCAGCAGCAGGGGGCGGGGCCTGCTCCCTGCCAGTAACTGTCCTGGGAATTTTGCACACTTTACTAAATGTTTTCTAAATTCTGAGCAACTCTGGGATGCAAGGAAGACTATGCCCTTGCATAACTAAAGAAGAATGCTCAACTGAGAGAATTTCATTAATTTAGCTGAGATTACAGAACTAGGATGGGGAAGAGGCAGGTTGATTGATAGCAAGGAAGAACATGTAGGGTATTTTTTATTTCAGAATCTGGATCCTCTTGCCATCCTTCAGATGAGCAAATCATAAGGGAAGGCCAAGAAGGCAGAATTGTTACAAGACCCCCACCCTCATGGAGTTATTGGCTTGGGGGAATAATTTACAAAATGAACTCAATGAAAAGGCGGTCATATCTTTGAGGGAAAATGGCTGTCAGAAGCTGAGCAGCATCAAGTTGTGGTATGAAAAGTGTCCTGGGCTTGCGGGGTCAGAAGATCACAATTTAAGACCTCACTCCAAGGCTACTTGGGTGATGGGGGAAAGGACATTGCAATTTTCCAGAACTCACTACCCAGATTTTTTAAATATAAGAAATAATAGGAGATGTTTCTACCTTATTTTTAAAATTATTTATTTATTTAATTTATTTTTATTTATTTATTTTTGATTCAGAGTCTCACTATGTCACCCTCAGTAGAGTGCTGTCGTGTCACAGCTCACAGCAACCTCCAACTCTTGGGCTTAAGTGATTCTCTTGCCTCAGCCTGCCAAGTATTTGGTACTACAGTGCCCACCACAATGCCTGGCTATTTTTTTTTGTTGCAGCTATTTAGCTGGCCTGGGCTGGATTTGAACCTCTCACCCTCAGTGTATATGACTGGCGCCACAACTACTGTGCTACAGGCACTGAGCAATTTTAAAATTGATAGGTTAAGGTATGGGAAAGCCATTTCTAAAATGCAGTGTAAATTTATGATCATATGAATATCTGGTTTTATGAAAGGCAGTTCTAAAGAAGAAAGGTAACCTTTTCAACAAATGATACTAGAGAAATTGTAATTTATAGGCTGGAAAAATGAATTTCAACCCAAACATCACATTATACACAGATTAATTTAAAATGGATTATACATTTAAATGTAGAACACAAACTGTCCATCTTTTTAGAATAGAACACAGGAGAGAAGCTTTGAGTGAAAGGTTCTGTGAATCTCTGGAAGCATAATTCATGGAAAGAAAGGGGACAAGTTGGATTTCCCTAAAATTAAAAACTTTTGCTTTGAGAATGACATTGCTAAGGGGACGGGATGTGAGATACAGATTGGGAGATGATATTTGCAAACCACTCATCTGACAAAGGACTAGTATCTAGATTATACTAAGAACTCTCAAAACTCAAAAGTAAACAAACAACCTGATTAGCATATTGGTAAAAGACATGAACAGATATTTCACTAAAGAGGATAAATAGATGAAAAATAAACATGTGAAAATATGTTCAACAACTTTAGCCATTTGGGAAATGCAAGTGAAAGTCACAATGGGCTATCACTGCACACCTGTCATAATGGAGCAAATAAAAGAATAGTGACAAACCCAACCGCTGCTAGGAATGTGGAGAAATTGGCGATCTCACGGGTAGCTGGTTGGTACATAAAATGCTGTATCACTTTTGAAAACAGGTTGCCAATTTATTTATGAAATAAACATGCAGCTACCGTATAAATCAGCATTTCCATTCTGGGGAACCTGTACTCACATTTTCAAAGAAATTTTATTTATAATAGACAGAACTGGAGCCAACTTAGATGCCTTTCAATAGGCGAATGGTTAAACAAACTGTGGAATATAGATGTATTTACCCATCATCATTCTATTTCAGCACTCTAATAGATGCCTTAAATACATGTGTGTCTTAAATCTTGGAAGGTAAATATTATCCTAAATTTTCAGGTTGAAACTTTAGAGTTTAGATGACTTATTCAAGGTCATTCAGGGTAAAGGCTAGAAATTTCAACCCAGGTTTGCAATATTCCAAAGCCCATCTCGGTTCTACTGCAGGAAACCGCCGTGACAATTAGGTGAGCAATTATGCGTGTTTGTTACTCTTTGTAACGTGGAAGGGTGTAACTAATGGTGTTATACACTCATCCTAAGGACTGGGCCTGTCTGCAGGCCTCAGCACAGCGTGACTGCCTAAGAACATAGTAGTAGTTCATATCCACTGCCTTTGCCTAGACATGGGCAAAGTCATGTTATAGCATTTGAGGCGACTTAGCTTTCCAAGAAAGGGAATGGGCTCCAAACGCACTCCCCTCATTTCATCAGGTGACAGAACTTGTTCTTTGTTGTAAATTAGGTTTGCCACCTAATCTGCAGAGCCTAAAGCACCGCTCCTCCCTGAGCTGAGCGAAATGGCTTTGTTTTGCCGTGAGGACCCTGCCTTCAGAGTCGGGTGAAACATCCCCACTGATGTTCACAATTACCCAACAGGCGTGGCCGGAGCACTTGATGCATCATCACATTCTAGAGCCAGAAGAAATTACTCAATTAGAATAATGAGATTATAAATATATGATAAATATAAATAAATGACTGTAATTATTCAATCAGAATCATTTGGTAGAGAGGCAGAGCGACTTGTCCAAATCACACCTATGTGGCTAAAATTAAAACATCCATCTTAGATTTCTCCCAAGAGTCAGATCTGGGTGTTCCCAACACACTTCCTATGTTCCATGCTCTGAGCTCCAGTTGCTATTTGTCCTGTCCCAAGTTTGACAAAAGCAATTTCAGTTTTATGAATTTACCATGAACAAAATGCCTATGGCTCAGCGAGTAGGGTGCCGGCCCCATATACCGAGGGTGGTGGGTTCAAACCCAGCCCCGGCCAAACTGCAACAAAAAAAAATAGCCGGGCGTTGTGGTGGGCACCTGTGGTCCCAGCTACTTGGGAGACTGAGGCAAGAGAATCGCCTAAGCCCAGGAGCTGGAGGTTGCTGTGAGCTGTGACATCACAGCACTCTACCAAGGGCATTATCATGGTGAGACTCTGTCTCCAAAAAAAAAAAAAAAAAAAAAACCTAAACTCCTAGTTCCTCAAACCTAGAAGGAATGGCAGCTGAAAAGTAAGATGGAGAGGCCTCAAATGACGAGAAGATTCTAGAAATTGTAAACAAGCTTTAGCTGGAAAAAACCTCAAGGATTAGCACTTAGATAAATGGCTACGTCACCTGAGTAGCTCTGTGTTCTCAGTCAGGCCTTTAAGTTTGATTCCTTCAACAAACTCGTCTTCTGGTGCTTGCTTTATACCTTATGTGTTAGGTGGCTCTGGAGATTCAATGGTATCAAAATAATGATAATTCTCCTTTACTTAACTCACAGTATTGATGCATGATAGAAGTGAAATAGACGTAAAGCCCTTTGTAAAGGGTACAGTGCTATAAAAATCAGACATAACCTGACACCACTGTCAACTGCAAGTGTATAAAGTACCATAAATGGAGCTTTGAAGATATTGAAAACTCCTGAGCAGAAATATAAAATACTTCCAGATTGTGAGACCGTGATGTCTAGAAATTGAAATTGGACAGAATGCTTAATAGTAGTCCTTGCTATGTGCCAATCACTTGCTTATCATCTGTTCCCCACTCAAATGTAAATAAATGCAGATTATTCTAGTTTTTTTTACTTCTATTAATATTATTCCAGCTCTTAGAATAGTCCAGGGTACCCCAAATGCACTAAAGATTTGATGAACAAATTCAGAAATTAATTAATGCCTTTTTGTATATATATGCTAATTTTTAGGATAAGGGATTAGAAATGGAATTAGCGGACATAAGATTACATATATTAAAAGTCTTGATAGATGTTGCCGAATACCTTTTGCAATTGATTATACCAATTTATGTTTTAATTAAAAGAGTAGGGAGTGCCTGTGTATTTCAACCTCTTCTGTATCAGGATAGCATATTTTTTCCTTTGGAAGTAACATCCCTTCTTCTGGGCATCGGGATTTGCCTTGCCCTTCAGCTTGGAGCAGCCGATTTAATATGAACTCGTCTTCTGACGCAGTGGATTGGGTCAGAAGTGAGACCAGGCTCCTTGTCTCAGGTCATCACGCCCAGTCCAGGGGGTGTTTACTGGATCTAATAGGGGCTAGAGAGCAGTTTCCGTAGGATCTTTGGACCTCAGAAACTTGAGACTCGAATCAGTCATTTTCTGATGGTTGAAGAAATAAGACAAAAATCTCAGAAATTGTTGATGGCCATTTTCTACCAAATGGAGAAAGCTCATCAGCACCAAGAGAGAAAAAGGTGTGGCCAACATGCAGCAAAGAGCCCATGGTATAAGTCCAAGTGCAAACTGAGGGCCGGGCTCCCAGAGCTCCTGCAGCCTTCAGAAAATATCCCAATACAACATCTCAATAAATGAGATCGGGCGCATTCAGGGTGGTATGGCCATAGATTCAACATCACAATAGAGAACAGTCATGATTTCCTTTTTTTTTTGGTTTATGTCAGTTCAAGTTGACTGTCCTCCATTTTTGTAACCATGAGTTGTATTGAAACTTGCTATACCAGTGGTCACCATGACATAGACTAGGGGTCTCCTCAGCAAAATACCCACAAAAGTTCCCACTTACCCTTATGTTTGCCTATAAAAGATGTTATCAATATTTAAACTGTTTTGTTCATATGGTGAATAAAAACAATGAAATCACTCAGTTGTTTTAATTTGTGTTCATTAAGAACCAGCTAAGCTGAGAACATTTTCGTGTAGTATTTATTGGCTATTTGCAGTTCTTCTGTGCTAATGTATAGTATTTGGCCATTTTTCTGTTGGGTTGTACCTTACTTATTTATTTGCCAGAACTCTTTAAATAAAATGCCTATTAATCTTTTCTAGGTCTACTCATTGGAACTATTTTTTTTTCCTGGTCTATTTAATGCTTTTTAGCAATTTTGTTTATGCTATGTTTTACCATGTTAAAGTTAATTATCTTTATTGAAATCTAGTATACTTTCCTTTATGATTTGTGAATTTTTTGGGTTTGTTTAGAAGGATTTGTTCCAACTGCAAATTGTTTTTGTAAATCTAAATTTTCTTTATACCCTTTAATTTATTTTCTGCATTTTATTTTATGTTACTCCCATCACTGTACTTTGTCCTTTGCATATATAATTTAATGTATACTTTGCAAGAGAAGTACCGTTAACTCGATTTTCCAGGTTTTGGTGAGGAAAATGAGGTTCAAAAAGTCGTCCAAGCTACGCACTTAGTAAATGCTGAGATTCTGACACCAAAGCTCCTAGCCTTTCAACCTTTCAATGCCATCCCTGCCAAATAGAAATGAGAAACAGGGTGATTTATAATTACTGGAATTTACCGTCTTTATCTTTCACTTTATTCCCAAACTGATTTGAGTTGCCTAACATTACAAATTAATATAACACAACAGACACTTCTGGTGTGAGGGACGTGGGGTCAGTACAAACTTTAGTTTAAATGAACTCTGTGTCCACTGTGTCCTTGATTAAGGGAAGGGTGAATGAACACGTCATAGGACTCAGAGGTGGCAAGGGTCACACTGATCTTGTCTTTCCTGGGACAGCCAAGGTTAAGCTGGAAGCCAAGGTTTGGAGTAAGATGATACAAACTCTGGAGGTCAGGCGTGTGCTCGTTAAGGCAGATCTGGCTGTCTGGAGGCCCCACCTAATCACTGCTCTTCCCATAGCTGCTACTTGTGGTTCATTCTGAATTCCCAAAGTGCCTTCACAGACCTCGATAGCATTTTGTTCTGGTCAGTTTCACCGGGTGCCAAGTCTGTCTTCTGGGGTCCTCACACCCCCAGAGTAGCACGGAGGCAACACAGAGAGGAGGCCAGCACATAGTCCCCTGGACACTGAGCTTGGGAATGGGGTCTGTGATCTCATTTCAAGATCAGAAACTTAGAGAGTTGCCTTAACTTTTATCCAGAAGTCTGCATATTATCCTTTTGGTGCCTAAAAAGCAGTGTCAACTTTCTTAACGGCATTCTTCTATTCCATAAGGTGGGTAATTCAAGTTCCAAAATAGATGTATTTTCTGGGGAACCCAATCAGGCTACTTCACCCATCTACCTATCTGTTACATATATAGCTACACATATACATGTTATTCTGGAGTTGGTAGTAGGAGGTGGAGGGAAGTGGACAGATCTGAGATCTGTTTCACTGGTGGAGCTGACAGGTCTTGGCAATGGATGGGATTCCAGGGATGAGGACAAGAGAAGATTCCAGATAACTCCTAGAATTTTCAGTTCAAGCAATTGAGAAGATGACATTGACTAACACAGAGAAGACTAAGAACGGAAGAGATTGGATTTTGAGAAACAAGACATCTACTTTGGCCATGCAAAGTTAGGCGTGCCTGCCAGACATCCAAGGGAGATGTCAAGTTTGCAGTGGGATATGTAGGTCTGAAGTTCAGAAGGGTTTATTAGGATTGGAGGTACAATTGCAAGGATGATCAGCAAAGTGGTACTTAAAGCCCTGAAATTAGCTAGAGGCCGACTGCAGATGGAGAAGAGAAAGTGAGGGCTGGAGTCCACAGGGCTCCAAAAGCCACATGATGCTCAGCTGGAACAGCCAATGCTTGAGAAGGAAACAAGTCAGGTGTGTGGGGTCCTGGAAGCCGAGAGAAGAGCCAGGGGCGTGAAGTGTGGAGTCAGACAGTGGCTCCTTGCAGCTCTTTTATTTTGACCCCTCCCTCACCCTATGGGGGAGGCAGTTGTAGGATTATTACTATGATTATTTCTTTATTTCAAATTAATATGAGAGTATAAATTTTTAGGTTACATTGTTTTCACGTCTAAGGTAAAGTTCAAGTTGTAATTGAGCCCTTCACCCAGGGACTGTGAGGAACACCTTCCGGTTTGGCACATTAGGTGAAATCTCACCTGCTGCCCTCCCTCCTCCCTCCTTCCTCTCCCCTCTTCCCCTACCTCCTTTCCCTTCCCCCTTGCTAGACTATATTTGTGTTTTATCATTCACGTGAGCATGTACTTGTTTGTATATTGATTTTATATTAGTATTGTGGACATTGGATATTTTTCTCCTGTTCTTAAGATACTTGACCAAGAAGACTGTGTTTCAACTCCATCTAGGTGAACATAAAAGATGTAATGTCTTCATATTTTCTTATGGCTGAATAGTCGTCCATAGTACACATATGCCACAACTTGTTAATCCATTCATGGGTTGATGGGCATTTGGGTTGCTTCCTTAACTTGGCAGTTGTGAGTTGGGAGCTGCAATTAACATTCTGGTGCCAATGTCTTTGTGTTAAAATGCTTTTTGTTCTTCTGGGTAGATACCTAGTAGTGGAATTGCAGAATCAAATGGAAGGTCAACTTTTAGTTCCTTAAGTATTCTCTATATTTCTTTCCACAAAGGTTGTATTGGTTTTCGATTCCATGAGCAGTGTAGAAGGATTATTATTTTTCTCTGGAGGTAAAATAAAAATTTTCTCTGTGTGCCTGTAGCCCCAGCTTTGAGAGATTAAATGGCGATTCCCAAGTAGCCTGGCTAATAAGAGGTCCTTCAAAGTACCCAGTCCCCAGTCTTTCCAGGGGACTCAGCGGCTACCCTGTCTTCCTTTGCTGGGTTATACCACATTAATGTCCTGGGGCCTGTAACACACTGCACATTCTGTGCCTCTACAAAACCTGAGTGCTGGGTTTTATGAGCTCCTGACCAGTTTCTATGGCTTTCCTGCTTCCCTGTTTGTCACTGGGATGTCAACTAGCCCTTCTCCCTGCCCTACTGCCCCTTTTTGGAGTGACCCTGGCTTGTCGTCTGTTGTTTTAAATTTGTTAAGAACTTTATAATTCACACTTGAATTCTAAATATGTAGCAGGTACCTGAGTTCTTTGTAGATGATGCCAAACATATGTTAGGAGGCTTTTAAATGTTTATAGCATGCTTGGCCCCATTTAATTGTTAACATTAGGTCATAGTAAGTAAAGCAAAATGTTAACCTAGGGTTTTGGCATTCTTGTAAAAGTGTTTAGGGCTTGGGATGAATGAGAGTGCTGAACCTTTCTATTATTTCATGGATAATGAACTTGTACCCAAATCATCTCCCTACAGCTAGTCATGGAAAAGTACTCTGGTGTGGTGTAAGTGCCGACCTTACTCTTTAGAAAGCAGTCAATGGGAACCAAGGGCTTCCAACCATGGCAGAGAATGTCCTTCCCTTTGCTATTCTTCCTTGGTTTAAGGAACACCCTGTTACCAACAGGCAATTAAAAAAAAAAACAAAACACCAACAAAAATCAGACTAAGGCAGTGAGAAAACAAAAATACTTTTGCAAGATAATGGAAGTTGCGTTTACATGCATAATAATTTGGTTGATTTAGCAGTGCATAAGGAAATTAGAAAGCATTTGTTCTAAGTGTAAACCATAGCCAGAGTTTGTAAGTAAACTCAATGGACCACAGTTGTTTTTTAATGAAAATCTTCAAGATACCAGCTTGGATAGTTGGTTCACAAAAATGTAATTCTCCTTATAAACTGAAGTGGCACTTATTTTTCATTTCTGTTTTTAGTGAAACTATCTCCATGATTTTTCTGCCTACTACAGAAAGATACTAGATTGTAATATGAAGGGGAAGATGCCTTAGAATTATAGAGAATCTGAGGGCTTACTTAATCCTTCTGTGGGGCAGTGTGTACTCCTTAACCAGGAGAAAATGAGCAAGGAAGGGGATTCGCAGTTACGTACCAGGCGCTGTATGAGGCGTGTCCATGTGTATCACCTTGGTTTTTGATTTAGACATATTATACCATTTCTGCCTTCAGATGAGGAAATAGAGACAGGTTAACCAACCAGCCTCGAAACACACAGCCAGTTAACTTCTGAAATCGGATATAAACATGGCGGTCTGTGTGGGTCTGGCACACAGAGGACTTGGGAATACGAGGAGAAGAAAGTCCTTTCTACCAGGGCACACCTCCGCCTCCCCAGTACGGGCTGGGCCTTCATCATGAACCCAACAGCTGCCTAGGAAAGCGATGTCATCGCCAGTGTCCTCTCACAGTGCTCAAGTTCATCACATGCCTGGTTGGAAGAAACATTCACAGGTGAACGGCTGAGGCAAGATGAATTTATTGTCTCACAGTTCCAGGGGCTGCAAGTCGGAGAGCGAGGTGAGGGGAACTCTGCTTTCTTCGGAGCCTGTGGATCAAGGATCTGCTCAGTGCCGCCTTCTTGGCCATGTTTTCACTTCTCTCCATCTGTGCTTATCTATACGTTCTAATTTCCTTTTCGTGGAAAGATCCGTCAGGACTCATTAGGGCCACCCATACAACCTACCTCATTCGAGCTTGGTCAATTCTTTGAAGGCCCTATGGGCTTCAGCATGTGATTTTGGGGTGGGGAAGAATGCAGGCCATAGCCAGACATTTTTAGTTCATTAACTTATTAATTTACTGGATGCCTGGACCAGACCAAACACTGTTCCAAAAATTGAAGAGTCAAGGCAGCCAGTTCTTTCGGAGAAGACAGATATTAAACTAGCAAATGCAACAAAACGGGCACCCGAAAAGTGCGCATAGCTACCAGAGACGGCTGGGAGTCAGCCTAATGAGGAACTGCACAAGGAGTTGTGTTCAAACTTGAAAGGTAAGAACGTGAGACGGCCCTTGTAGGAGTGTCTGGAGGAGACACAGAACTCAAGTCTGTCCACACCATGGGGACACCCATCCATAAGGTTTTATGTCCTCTTTTTCACAGCATGTACGTATATTATATACAATTTGTCTATCTTTCAAATCTCTGCCTGCCAAGAAATGAATCAACTCAAATGGTTTCCACTCTATCTCCAAGAGCAGATACCATTTTTTTCTCCTCTTGCAGCCTCAGGGGTCTACGTATTACACAGGTTTGACAAACACAGGGCTGATCACTCTAGATTTTATCTTTGGATTAATCCAGACCGTTGAGATTGCCTTGGTTTGGACTGAGAACCTCAGAGAAACCCAAATTAAATTAGTGTTGGTGTTAATAGATGTTTACGAGCTGGTTGTTACACATGCCATAGGGGTGCTGCTGGTTGTACCATGATATCATGCAGCGATTCTTTTAAGAAAACCTATGGGAAAGTATTTTCTCTGAGGACTTTGAAAAAGAAATAGTTTTGCTCTTCCAAAGTATACTGGGACCATTTAAACTGATCATTCTTCCTTCTTTGCTTTGGCTGCCAGGAAGCCCTAAACTAAATTGTTGATTTATTGTTAATTACTTTGTTTGGTGCTTTTACTTTTCTAGTAACTTTCCCATTGTTCTCATCTCATCATTTTACCTTTATTATCCATTCATACTTATGTCTTTATTTATAAAACTATTATGTATTATAAATAATACATATGAGTATGTATACTATAAAATATTATATACAATGAAATATTATACTTTAGGAATCCAGGCTTAAGACAATTAACACCTTCTAGGCTCCTGGACTCAAGGATTGAGGCGTGAATGGACGTATGACCCAGCTTGGGCCAGAGAGATAAGAAGGAAAGTGTCTTGGGCTCTGAGTCAGACGCTTCGTATAACTGAAAAGAAAACCAACTGGAGGTTGGAAGGAAGTAAATATGCTGGGAAGGAGAGATTGTAAAACTACACAGAAACCAAGCTGTCATTCCTGGGTAAATAAATCCTGCAGCCTAACTGGTCTCAAAGTTTCCCCTTCCCTAAGTCAAATGTGTTTCCTTCTTATTTCAGCCAGTCTGAATTTGTATCGTTTTGTTGTTCTCACTTAAACCACCTCAAATTGTTTTGAGAGCAAGGGAAGATCATAAATAATAGAGTCAGACTAAGAAGTGACAGCACAGGTGACAACAGCAGTTGGGGAGGACGGGACCCAGCCTTGCTGTGAGCTCCTTTGCTCCCGCCAGCCTTGGCCCCACACCAGAAGGACGGGCTGTTCTCTGGAATGCGTCATGCCGCCCCCTTCCCCCGCCTTCTCCACTGTGCACAGCCTATTTCCTATGGTCACGGTGTCCCATTCCCACCCATGAACTAGAGTCAGTCTAAAATCCAGCCATTTTTTCCTTTAATTTCAGATTAATATGAGGGTACAAGCCATTAGGTTATATAATTTACACACGTAAGTTTAAAATCCGAGTTGTACATTTCCTACACGTAGGAAATGTGCCATATATCCACACATTGTACCTGTTGGGTGGGAAACTACTGAACCCCCCTTCTAATATTAAATTGGTTTTCCTCTTTTTTTTTGTAGAGACAGAGTCTCACTTTATCGCTCTCAGTAGACTACTGTGGCATCACAGCTCACAGCAACCTCCATCTCCTGGGCTTAGGCGATTCTCTTGCCTCAGCTTCCTGAGTAGCTGGGACTACAGGCGCCCGCCACAATGCCCGGCTATTTTTTGTTGCAGTTTGGCCAGGGCCAGGTTTGAACCTGCCACCCTTGGTATATGGGGCTGGCGCACTACCCACTGAGCCACAGATGCCGCCCAATTTTCCTCTTTTGCGGGAGTATGACTTTTAAGCTCCTAGTTCAAACTGGTATTGAGTGCATGCAATACTTTCTTCCAATCTTGTAATACCTTACTTAAGAGAACGTTCTCCAAGTCCATCCAAGTTGTTACAAAGGATGCAAAATCTCCACCTGGTTATGGCTGAATAGTGTTCCATGGTATCCATGCACCACAGTTCATTAATCCATTCGTGTGTTGATGGGCACTTGAGCTGTTTCCATGTCTGTGCAATTTGTGAACTGAGCCGCTGTGAACACAGATGTCCGTGTGGTAAAATGTCTTTTCCCCATTTGGGTAAATGCCAGTAGCGGGACTGCAGGGTCAAGTGGAAGGTCGACCTGTAGTTCTTTGAGGACTGCCCATACTTCTTTCTATGGAGGCTGTACTCGTTTGCAGTCCCACCAACAGAGCATGAGTGCTTCCCTCTCTTCACATCCACACACCAGCATCTATCGTCTTGGGACCTTGTGATGTGGGTCATTCTCACTGGGGTGAGATGATATCTCACAGTGGTTTTGATTTGCATTTCTCTCATCATTAAGGATGATGAGCGTTTTTTCACGTGTTTACTGGCCATTCTTCTGTCCTCATGAGAAGTTTCTATTTATGCCTCTTGCTGGGTTCTTAATGGAGTTGTTTGCTCTTTTCTTGATAGACTTGATTTCTTTGTAGATTTGGTGACTAGGCCTTTGCTGGATTTGTAGCATGCAAATATCTTCTCCCGTTCTGAAGGTTGTCTTTTTGCTTTGTGGGTAGTTGTGTTCTTAGCTGTGCAAAATCTTTTTAACTTGAATTTAAGAAAAGACAAGACAAAGTCTCCAAGGGGCCAGAATCCCTTCTTAAGGAAGACCACCCTGAGCTTGCTTATCTCTCTCTTTCCCCTTCCTCTGCACCTTGTACCTCATCTCTGCAGTTCTGTGGCCATGGCATAGCTTTGTGGCTGGTTATGCGTCTCCTCTAGGCAGTAGGTACCTTGAGGGCAGGCACCAGCTCTCTCGACATTGACGTCATTACTGCCTAGTTCAGTGCCTGACAAGGAGCAGCTCCTCAATCCAAGTGTGTAGAGTCCATTGGCTTTCAAAGCAAACATTTGGAAACTGAGAAACACGGATACGCTGGGTTCTTTGGTGACAGGAGAAATTTGATCCCAAAGAAAAACTTTGTGCTGTACTTTGGAAAGAGCTCAGAAAATTTGAGGGAGATTCTGTTGTTTCAGAGTATTAGAACCGGAAGGTATTAGAACCTTAGTTTAACTTCCTTATTTTCCAAATAAAGAGGCAGAAAGATCCAGAAAAATAAGGGGGCTTGCCCAAGTTGCCTAGCATATTAGACTCAGGGCCAAGTCCCCTCCCTCTTAGACTGCTGTGTGTCTGGCTACTTTTCTGCTATCTTGGGTGACCCCCCCGTGACTCTGGTTTGAGGCAGCTGGTCCTTGCTCAGCCTTTTTTTCTCCATTGCAAGAACAGAATCATTTCCACAGGCTTGTTGACTGGAACCAAACATGTGAAAACACTTTGAGCACCATTAAAATGTGATGTTTCAAGTTCGGATACTTTTCAGCCTCGGGTACTACATAGATAAAGTCACTTATTCTGTTTGGTGACAAGGGAACATTGTAGAATCCCACAATGGGCAAGTCCACAAAGAGTAAAATTCAAGACATCGCGGAGAGCATCTTTTATTCATTTGTTTTTAACAAGCATTGTTTCATTTTAATAATTGGTGACAAGATGTCTAGCTAATAAGAAAGGCCTGGTAAGTACACTGGGTAGAGACAAACGCAGTCAGCAACGCAGGCCCTTCCTGAAATGCTTTGCTATCTGCCCTCTTGTCAAGTGGCTTGTCTGTGCTGCCAGGCAGGCTCCTGTGGGGTTTACCAGCCTTGGAGATTTCTGAAAAGAGTTGGAGTCACATGGGGTGTTTACTTCCCTGCTGCTCCTTGCGCCCAGTTGATGCAGAAGAAACATGATTTTTTTAAAGGGTAAAATATGGAATATTTGTAGGGCTTGTCAGCCTATGACCATGAAATGAAAGGCATACCAAATCAGCTATTTTCTGCTCTATCACCTTAAACTTGCTCTTCAAAACATGTAGAGAATTTGAGCAGTTTTATTATCATAAACTGTTGGGTGGTAGGTACAGGGCCAGGTGCTGGGGATACGGAGAGGAGAAGGATGCACTTGGTCCCTCCCCACTCCTGGCTACAGTCTCTCGAGGAAAGGAGGTGAACAAGTAATGAGACATATTAAGGAGCGCCAAGGCCCTGTAGGAGAACATAACGGGGCACCTCATTATCACGAGGCTGCACTGAACTATCAGAGTCTGCCTCTAGGCTAGTTTTTAAGTCTGACTGTCACTCACTCCCCTTTGTAGAATCCTGCCTTCCCACTTCTAAACCTTCAAGGTGCCATCTCTGTCCTACTTTAATACCTACAAATAATGGTAATAGAATAGCTACTACCCAGCCACTACTGGGTGATCAATTCCCAATAGCCCCTTACGCCAAATGCTTACATTTAGTTTAACCCTTTGGATAACTCTACTTTCTGTTAGGAAACAGAATCCAATTTAAGGCTTTTGTAACTGTGCCAGTCATTCTTCATACAATTTTCTTCTGCTCCTCTACGTTATTCTGGCCGGTTCTTTGTAGTCGAATTTTCCCCATGAATGTGTATTTGTGCAGTTAGAGAATGAGTGACGGTGATAGCGTGTGTCTGTTGGCACTTACTGTTTTGCTGGACTCCTGACAAAGCAGCTTTTCATTTAATTGGCTCAATAACATCACGCAGTGGGTCCAGTTTTGCTCTGTATTTGGTGGATGGGGAGCTGGAGGCTCAGAGAGGTCAGCTTTTTCAGATAGATGCACAGCTACTTAGTGGGAGACCTGGAGTGAGGTCTGTGTTCTTTGAGGTCTTGACCTTGAAAAATGAATCCCATGCTACTTCAAGGCATTTTTTTCTAGAACAATCAGAAGATCCCATCCATGGGCAGGTGATTTTTATATGTCTACTAGGAGACTGCCAAGGACACTTGGCCTGGGCTCTCCAGTCTTTTCTGCATAGGGCTAACTCCATTGTTCCTTAAAGTCCACATTATTAGGCTTTCAGTTAATCAGAGCCGGTTGTACACACAGACTTATCACTTGTCCCTCCCCAAACCCTTGTAATGGTGGCAGAAGAGTAAAGATACGGATCTGCAAGGACGAAAAGAATGGTAGGACAGAGAATTATGAGTGGAAGGGTTCGACCACTTTTCTGAAGACAGGAAACAGATCGCCAGCTGGCAAGCAGTTTAGCAGAGTGGAGAAAGTGCTACGTAAATGCAGGCAGAAGGCTTCCCGGGAAGCCCTGAGAGGCCCCATAAGAGGAGGCTGGGAGCACGGAAGGCTGGAGGCTGCAGAGGCTGGAGGCCGTGGAGGGCTGGAGGCTGAGGAGGCTGGAGTTCTGCGGAGGCTGGAGGCACAGGTGCAAAAGGCACCCAGCCAAGGCCAAGGGCAGAGATCCCTCCCAGCCCTTTACAGCCAGAGGCAGCTTTTCCACTGTCTTTTAGTTTCACAAGAGAACCCAACGTCATTATCTGAAGACTAACCTGGCTGGTTTCAGGGACACCAAGGGAGGGCAAGGTAGCCTGGCATGGAGTTTTAACAGGGGATTGAAGAAAGTCTTCACAGCAAATGCTGAGACCCTACTGCTTTACAAGACCAGCAGGTGGGCGTGTAAGCCGTTCCCACGCCTCTCTAGCTGCAGATTAGAAGGTCACTTTGTGGAGAAACGAAGCCGCTGCACAGAGGAGACTCCACCGACAGAAGTGCGCAGTTCTCCACCCACGAACACGGCAGCCCTGTCGCTACCCGAGGGAACCCCGCAGTTAAGTCTCTGCTCCTGCGCACAGCGCTTCAGACGAACCATCTGCAGCTGTACTCTTAAAAACAAAATAAAAACCCAGATGGGCGATCCGGGATAACTAGGTATTTAAGGAAGGCCTTCCACATGAAAGAGATGAAAACACACAAAAATCCAATCAACCAGGGAAATAACCAAACGAACGAAAACAACAGTGAAAGGCGACTCAGCAAAACGGACGATGCTGGGAGCAAAGGAAGAGATTTAAGAAGCTTACGCGAATATCTTCAGTAGGATAAGAACATTTGTTGTGTGTTTAGAATAATAGCAGAGTGCCTGGGAAAAGGAAATCTCAGAGCAATAAAGAGCTGGGTGGGGGGAGATCGTATTTGTATTTCACACCCCCGAAAGAAATTGCAAAACCCATCACAATTTTGGAAAGTCAATTTGTTGAAAAAACAAAAGGTATTATGCTGGACGAGAAGGAAGAAAAGGTAAGAAAATGAGAAGCTCAATCTGGAGCTTCTACCTGCAAATATTAGGAGTTTTAGAAAGAGAAGACTGAGGGAAATGGGAAGGATGACGTCATCAAGAAGGATGACGTCATCAAGAGGATGACGTAAGAGTCTCCCACAGTCGTCGTCGAGCTTCTGTACTAACAGGCGCCCCATCACTCAGCACCCTGTACGCGAGAAAACCCACGCCAAGGCCCATTACTGACCTTTCAGAGCGTGTGGAATAAGATAAAACACACACACGGAGGAGGTTCAGAATTCAGAATGGCTTTTGGATATTCCAGTATTCAGTAACACCAGTTGCTAAAACAGAAGCAAGCAATCAATAGTTGCAAAATTTGGAAGGATGATTATTTTCAACATAGTATTTTATACTCAGCCAAATTATCAGTGAAGGATATAAGGTAGTATATGTCCATTTTCTGACATAAAAGGCTCGTACATTTTACCCCCTGCACATCTTTCCTTAGGAAGTTACCAAAGGATGTTCTTTATAAAATGCAGTCGGTCAAGGAAGAGGGAGTCAGGAGTTAAAACAACAGGGCATTTAGTGCCTGGGGAAGGGGAGGGTGGAGAGAAGCAGGCTTAGGAAGAAAGCCAAGAAGCTGGCCTGCAGATCAAAGGGTCCAGACGGGAGCAGGTCCATGGGCTATGGGAGAGAGGGCGCAGGAGGGGCCGGTAACAAAGGGGAGGGCAGGCGGCAGAAATGGATAGAGCATTTGTGAAAAATACTGATAGATTTTGGCGGCAGAAATGGATAGAGCATTTGTGAAAAATACTGATAGATTTTGAAAGATCTGTTGGGGGATTTTGGGGAAAAAGTGGTGATTAAAAAAATGAACAGATAAAAAGACAAAGCCAATTAATAAGCACAGGAAAGACAGTAATTCTATAAGGAAGGATATGTAATTAGAGTGCCATGGCTTGGTTTCGTAATAAACAACATTTATATAGCCATAAAGATGCACCCGGTATTTGATACATAATTAAATTAGGGATGTGGGTTGAGGATGGCGTGAGGAAGCTCACTCCTTAGCTTCTGTAATAGGCAGCCAATACATAAGGTGGAAAATGTATGAAATGAGATGAGCGTTTACATCACATGTAGAGACCCGGAGTCGATTATCAAGTGAAGCAGGTAACAGGGGAAAGAGGTTATCTCCGGGGCGCATGACTGGGGACTGAATGGTCAATGGGGCAGGAGATTACCGTTTTTCATTATAATCCAATTTATTTGATTTCAAAAAAAATAAGAGCATTTATTATTTGGGTGAAATAAAATAATCAATCTTAGAATTTATGTTTCCGATGCAGCTTTTCTGGATGCCTTTTATGGAATAAATTTGCTGGTCTCCCCCATGCTCTTGCCTCAGTTCTCTCTCCACCTTTTGTGCCCATCTAGATTATATGATGCTTATTACACAAGCATAACTTATTATGCTATAAGCATAATGCTTATCGTGCTAATAATAACACATATTATGATATGTAGAACTTACTTCATTCGTTAGTTTAAGCTCCTGTTTTTGGTAACAGACAATGAGTTCTTCGAGCAGGGACCAGGTCAGGGGTTGTCCCACACGTCTTGGTTCCCGTTGCCTTTATCCTCTCAGTAATTTTGAACGGGGTCCCTAGGCTGAATGTAATACTTAACAGGTTAGTCTTTAACCAGAAGCTGATGGCACATGTCACTCTTATTGGACAGGCACAGCCGATGTCCCTCAAATGGGACCAGTGAACTTCCCCACGCAGGGGTCTCTTAAGCAGCTAGCCACAGTAGTTGGTGGAAATCCACAATTAGAAAATAAAAAAACTTACTCAGAATTCTGCCACTCTAAAAAAGTCACCTGTTTTCATTTTCTTATTCCTATGTGACCTTTGTCTATATGCAGACATATTTGTCTGTATAGTCCGGGAAGTGGTAATCCTGTGTCATGACTTTGTCACTCAGGACTTCAGCAGACACAGATTTCCTTGACGGTGTCTGGTCTTCACCAGGTGTTACGTTCGTCAACTTGTAGCAGGTATTGGAACGTCTCCCTGAGAATGGACGCATTGAATGAATCTTTCTTACTCTATAATTCACGTCTCCCCTACACATCCCTTTATTCTTCTTTTTGATTATTTACCTGTTCTTTTTCTGGTAGAGACTAAAATGGGTATGAATTTTCAGAGTATCAGAGTTTTAAAAATGGGAGAGAAGTTGCTTTATTGAACCTCAAAATCAATTCTGGGACACCCTCGAAAGCCATGTGCCTCTTCTTGACTCCTCCCAAATCTCACTTTCTCATAGGAAGGTTCATCCTATTGCTGGTAGCTCAACTTTCTAACCTCCTTACCTTTCCTGAGCCCAAAGCAGCATCCTTTACTGTGCCGGCTGGCCCTCTTCTGCCCCAGGATTGCGCTACACAAGTGTGTTCTCTTTTCCACATGGCAGCCCTTCAGGAATTTGAGGTTGACGATCATGGACAACTTGACCTTTACACGATCTTCCTGCTGAAGAATTCCTAGTCCCTGACTGCACATGCTTCTACTCATTCACCTTCACATTTTATGCTCCAAGTACCCAACTTTCTGACCCACGCCATCATGTTCTGCTAAATCAAAGATGCCATCAATTATGAGGTGCACTTTTATTTTTATTTTTCACTAGGAAACAACAAAAACCACTGCCCATGAAATTCTGACAACGAATTTCAAACCAACAAATTTTACTGCCAATGAAATTCTGACTTGATATCGACTGTAGAACACTCTCACTTTCAGAGAGATGTTAAAATATGAAGAGGGGGCGGCACCTGTGGCTCAGTGAGTAGGGCGCCGGCCCTATATACTGAGGGTGGTGAGTTCAAACCCGGCCCCGGCCGAACTGCAACAAAAAAATAGCTGGGCGTTGTGGCAGGTGCCTGTGGTCCAAGCTACTTGGGAGGCTGAGGCAAGAGAATTGCCTAAGCCCAGGAATTGGAGGTTGCTGTGAGCTGTGATGCCACAGCACTCTACCGAGGGCGATAAAGTGAGATTCTGTCTCTAAAAAAAAAAAAATGAAGAAAAAAAGGCGAATCTTAGAATCATGCCAATCAAGGAAGGCAGCTGTTTCTTTCTGAGTTCACATAAGAGTGTCAATACCTGCCTTATGGGCAGTGCCTGTGGCTCAAAGGAGTAGAGCGCCAGCCCCATATACTGGAGGTGGCAGGTTCAAACCCAGCCTCAGCCAAAAAACTGCAAAAAAACCCACAAAAAAACAAAAAAACAAAGAAACTTGCCTTACTGTGTGGCCCCAGGAACTGGAAACAGTCTCCTCAGGATGTGTGGCTTTTCCTGAGAGTGTTGTTGTTGCCCCTAGGGTCTCTCCCAGTCTGGACCCTTGTGCCTGGGGCCCTGGGGTGCCTTTCTGGCAGTCCCTGTATATGTGTGTATGTGCAGGTGTATGTAGTGTGCATTGCTAAGGTATGTCCTTCAATCCCAAATATAACAGTACGGCTGTATTCTAATCATCATGTGTAATAAGAGCCATAGGATTTATAAGGCCAGACTGTTTTATTGCAAAGTCATAGCTCAGGAATGGAGAAATGGCAGCCAAAGTACTGATGATGAATATTGAATCTGCTTAAAACTAGGGCAAGTCTGGAAAACTGCCGACTTTATGGTCACATCCCCAAATGCAAATGACATTAACTTTGACAATGTCCTGGTAATAATTTAACAAATTCAGGGTGGGAGGTGGAAGGAAGTTGTGTGCGTCAGAAAGTATTACAAGTATTCTAATATTCTCCTATCAGAGAGTCCGTGAACGGTATATGCATTTGAAACATAGCTTAAAAACATAAATGACCCAAACCTCTCGAGAAATTCAGGATCGTTTTTATGCCTTTACATTTATCAATTTAGAGGGATCACTTAAAAATGGATTTTTCTTACTGAGAATAAATGGAATAATTTTTAGCAATTCCTATAACTCTACATGATTTGTACTTTTATTATAAATTTATGTAAAATGAAATTTAATATCCTTATTAAGCATAGCAATAATAGTATGACCCACTAAAAAAATCTTATTTCTAAGTTTTCTAAAATATATTTAGTTCAAGAATTCATGGCATTAGAAAACCATTGTTCCTAGGAGAAATTGTTTTTAGGATTAGGTTCATCTGAGCCTCTGGTCACAGCACTTTGATCAATGAATCAATACGTAACTGAGTGTTATGTCTGTTTCTGTTTCAAGACATCCTATTTAATATACATTAATGATTCATTGCCACTGAACCCATGACCAACTGCACTGTAATTCAAGCCTCAATGTAACTTATCTAACAAGTGTATTTTTTCACATCATAGCTTCTTGTGCTTCAAAATATGAGGTAGATCTTTAACGCTGTGCTTGGGAAGCTGTTCTAAACAGTGAAGTCGCCAAATAAGCACGAAAGTAGGAAAAACATGGCACTCGCAGATTGCACAAAGGACCTTTGTCTACAGTACATGCACTGAGACAGGAGGGGTGAACATCGCCTGGTTTGACTTCAGCTGGGAATGTCTGGAAGTCAAAAGCTTTGCTGCTCCGTGGATATTTGTGAATAATCACGAACGTTCCACAGTAAATTTAGCGAGTGGCAATGTCACAAATATGGGATTCACAAATTCTAAGGCGCCACTGTATTTCTAATAAAAACTTCTTTGTCAGGTGAATCCAGATTAAGCAGAATGATTTTGAAATATTTCTTCTTTTTCTATTGTCTATAAGATTTGGCATGATCTG
>CAUYRH010096030.1:0-14944 GCA_963574655.1 Perodicticus potto | reverse complement strand
CATCACAGCTCACAGCAACCTCCAATTCCTGGGCTCAAGCGAGTCTCCTGCCTCTGCCTCCCAAGTAGCTGGGACTACAGGCACCCGCCACAATGCCTGGCCATTTTTTGATTGCAGCCGTCATTGTTGTTTGGCGGGCCCGGGGTGGATTTGAACCTGCCAGCTCAGGTGTACGTGGCTGGTGCCTTAGCCCGTTGAGCCACAGGCGCCGAGCCATGTTACATGAATTAACCTATAAAATCTCACAATCTTAAGGCAGGCCACCCCGCAAGGTAGCTCCACTTTACAGATGGGGGAGCTGAGGCACTTATTTAAAGTGATGGAGCTATGGCTCTGCCTCAAAAAATAAAATAAATAAATAAATAAACAAACAGTGATGGGGCTATGAAGCAGCAGAGGTAGGCCCAGGCTATCCAACTCAAGAGTTGATGCTCTCAACCAATAGGGCAGCTATTCTGAATACTATCACCAGCACCTAAGGACGCACCACATGTTAGTGGAATTAAAGGTTCTTGATCCCTTCCTGCCGTAGGATAAGCCTCATAGTGGTGGTGGCCTGTCTCCTGCACTCATGGGAGCTCACCTCTGCCCTGGTTGAGTGGTGGTGGCCTGTCTCCTGCACTCATGGGAGCTCACCTCTGCCCTGGTTGAGCATGGGGTTCAGGAAGGCCCTTGGACAGCCAGGCTGCTAGTCAGGAGAGGCTAAGGGTGGCGATCAGGGACAAGGAGCTATTCCCTGTTATACAGCAGACCTCATTAGCCCCAAGATTGATGAGGAGGAACATGCGACCTAGAGAAGGAGCTATGGGTAGTAAGTAGCGCAAGTAAGGCCGTGGTGGCTTTGGGGAGGCCTGAAGGGACTCATGCAAGGGCCAGCCTGCTGGTGGGTGCTGGGCAACAGGGTGTGTGGCTCTGCCTATGACACAGAGCACAGCTAATTTCCTTGCTATGAATTCTAACCACACTTTCTTCTTATCCCTCAGATAAATTGTATTTACCCACACTGGGTTAAGCTCTGCTCCTTTTCAACACACCAACCCCAGAAATACCCCCCTTCCCTAAGCTGTGTCACGTACACCTTCACTGTGGAAATCCTTGTGTTAGACGAGCAGCAGAGCACACATCAAAACTGCCACAGAGCTGGCCATGAGCCCGGCCATCATCGGAAGAGACTGGCCAAGCTGGATGACCTCCCTCAACCTCAAATGGAAACTAGGGCTAACAACAGCGTTCAGCCCCACGGGGCTGTGGGGAAAACTGCAAGGGACAAGGCAGGTAAATAATGAAAAGCTGTGTAGTCTGTGCTTCATGCTTTCAAGGGACCACTTGGAATTAGTTCTGCTAGCCCTTTATGCCTTTCCCACAGTTCTAATAGCCTCAGAATTTCAATCTTTATTATTAAAATCCCTTCAGCTCCTACTTGTCTTTCTTCAGAAGCCTGGTCCAGACGACATGTCAGCTAAAGCCAAAAGCAAAAGGGGCCAGGGTGAGAACCGAGTAAGCCCATGTAATCAAAGATGAATGCGGCCCATCACTTCATCTGAGTTGCCACCTCAATTACCAGCAATTCCCCTTGGAGGAAATGGGGACCTGCTAATGGCAACCACTGATCTGCAGGGCTTTCTTTCCAGGAACAAAGGCAGCAGAGACAGGACTAGCACACATTCACAAGCACAAGGTGTTTCAGGCATTTTAGAGAGATGGCACACTAATGTCAGCAGTTCAATACAAAGGAGTCACGTAGATCTTTTGTGTCCAAGATCCAGGTCAGGCTGAATTTAGACATTTTGAAGACCCAGAAAGGGAAAAGGGAAGGAATAAAGCCTTACTGAGCACCTACTATGATGCAGTGTTAGGCGTTTTCAGAAGCTATTTTACTTACTTATCGTGTGGATTCTGTGAGTTATTATTGCTATTTTAGGGACAAAACTGATGCTCAGAGGGGGTCACGTGATCTAACCAATGTCTTCCACACCAGGCTACCCGGCCAGGCTAGAATTCCAAATTTCTTTCAGAAAGCACTACTCACTACAAAGGAGAACCCACAGTAACAGCTGTGAAGTTGAACTAATAGCCTGTGTTTTTCACACCCCCACTGAAAATTCTCATCTGGCCTCCTAGCAAAATGGTGCTCTTCAGTATGATTAACCTGGGAGAGAATAAAAAGCAAGATGGGAACAAGTGAGTCCCAGGACAGCTTTTCTCTTAAAGGGTCACAAGCAAAGGAACGATCCTACTGGTGAGCCAGGCAGATGTTATATGGATTCACAGTGTTTCCTCTACCCCACCCACCAAATACACAGACACACACACACAACCTTGAGTAGGAAGATAGGCTGGCTAGTACTGGGAGTCCTTCAGGTAGTGTGGGCAACTGAAACAGTCAGCAAGCCCACAGCTCAACTGCACAGTAGCCTCACTAGAGGCAGGAAGCACAGAATTCAAGGCAGCCTGCAATGGTGGAGGAGGCTACCACTGTCCACACCCCACGGTGATGGGACAAGTTGGAAGTATGGGCTTGGCACCTATGGCTCAGCAGGCTAAGGCTCCAGCCACATATACCCGAGCTGGCGGGTTCAAATCCAGCCTGGGCCCGCCAAACAACAATGACAGCTGCAACCAAAAAATGGCCGGGCGTTGTGGCCGGGCGCCTGTAGTCCCACCTACTTGGGAGGCGGAGGCAGGAGACTCACTTGAGCCCAGGAATTAGAGGTTGCTGTGAGCTGTGATGCCATAGCACTCTATCCAGGGTGACAGCTTGAGGCTCTGTCTCAAAAAAAAAAAAAAAAAAGAAGTATGGGCTCTTGGCTCAATGCCTATAGCAGCGTGGGCCTGCCAAACAATAACAACAACTACAACAAAAAAATAGCTGGGCATTGTGATAGGCACCTGTAGTCCCAGCTTCTTGGGAGGCTGAGGGAAGAGAATTGCTTGAGCCCAAGAGTTTGAGGTTGCTGTTGAGTTGTGACGCCACGACACTCTACCTAAGAGCAACATAGTAAGACTCTGTCTCAGAAAAATAAAGAGTATAGGCTCCTACATCAACACTTCCTCTGTTAGCCTTTGCCAGATGTATGACTTGGCTAAGTGAAGTGTCCTCTAGGCCTCAGACTCCTTAGGTACAAACTTTGGATAAGAATGATAACTTCTTCAGAATACCCAGATCATAATGCTCAATAAATGCTTGCTGCTGCTTTTATCACGACTGCTGTCATTACTACAACTCTGGGAAAACACAGCTTTTGAGGATCATGTGTCATACCTAGTCACCTGAGCTGAAAATGTCAGAAAGTAACTTGGGGCCTTTAATTCAATTTGATTCCACAAGCATTTATTCTATGCTGGGCCCAGAACATATCCAGATGGGTAAGGCAGGTTTCTTGCCCCTATAAAAGGTCATATCTTTTATGATATGACCAGGCAGCACAGAAAGGATAACATGCTCAGGCTTCACACAAGCCTGGATTTGAATCCGGCTCTCCCATGGGGAAACTACTTATCTCTCTGAGATCAAAGCTCCTCATCAGTAAAACAGAGTTAATTCTAACAGCATGTCTAGAAGGAGCCAGAAGTGCGGCCCAGATGAGTAAATGAGGTGTCCTAGCACGACACTGGAAACACACTAGGTGCTCAGTGCATGTGCTCTGGCTGGACAGCTACTGCAGGAGCTGGGCACACTGAGAAATACACTACCATATCCTTAGGGCTCTGCTTCAAGCATGCACAGAGCTCGGAAATGAGAGAAAGGCAGGGGTGTGGGCGAGGCAGGGGAGGTGACATTTGGGTGGGATAGTAAAGGATATGTTAGGATTAGTAAGGTAAGACAGAAGACAACAGGTGTTCAGGCAGAGGAACAGCATAAGCCAAAGCTCTGAGGTAGAAAAGGGTCCTCTGGGGAAGTGGAGGCGGAAGACCAGGAATGATGATGAGAATGTAAAGAAAAGTAGACTGCAGAACGTTTCTATGCCAAATGCAGGATGTTTTAGTTTTAGTTTTGCAGGAGGCCTGGAAGTGAGTCCAAATCTGCAGACCCACAGGTCCTGGGAGCTGGCCCTGGCTGGCTTTCCCTATAGCCCCTGTCCCCTGGCTCACCTACCTAACTTCCCTTTTCTCCTGAGTCAACCCAGTCTCTCATGGGAGGTAGTGGAAGAACTGACTGATGCATGGGCTCAAGAGATACCCTTCCTGTGTTCAAATCCCTGCACCAGCAATTACTGGCTCTGAGACTGCAGCCAAGTGTCTTATGTCTCAATTTTCTCGTCAGTGAAATGGAAAAGAAAGAATAGTACTGACAAGATGACGGAGTTGGAAGGATGAGAATAAAAGAAGTAACACTTGGCACACTGTCTGGATATTGTGCTATTTTTTCTTCTCTCCCCTTGTCCCATACTCCAAATGATCACAAAATAGGATAACTATATGGTCTCGTGCCCAGTTCCTTCCCCTTTTTAATGGCCTTTGCAAGCCCAGAGTCTAAGGTTTTTCTCACTAATTTACAAGGAAACAAATGATAATACATATGGAGGCTTACAAAGGTTTAGTAAATCGTATAAATGTTCATGGCCTGCAATTTCAAAGCCATAATTAAATACCCAGTGCAAATGTCACCCCCTCCCCAACCCCTGAGATGAGTTAGTGACTGACTTGTTTAGGTGCCCCCAAGTCTTAAAGTGTGACCCATGGATGGGAAGGGCTGGGTATAAATCGCAGTGCTATAAACATAATGACAGTGAGACAACAGGGAACCTTCCTCCAGGGCTCTGAGCCAGGTGCTGTTTAGCTGTTTAAGATCACAACAGTCACCTCTCTGAGACACATTCTAGTCACTGCATTGTCCCCAGGCACACCTCTGTTGCCAGGCTGGTCACCCTGTGACGCACATTATCATAAGTTCCTGCACTTGTTGTCAGCTCTCCCCAGCTCAAGGAGCCTTCTCTTCTCACCTCTAAAGCAGTCAGCCTGGCTAGACCCCAGAAAGGTCAGACCTGGCCAGACATTGGCCCAAACCTGCAGGTATCTGCCCCAGTCAGTTTCTCTGGAATTCTTCCCAGCCCCCATGACCCTTGAGTTAAAAAGAGTGAGGATCAGAAAAACAAAAAGGATAAAAGTAAGGGTTCCCACTGTCTGCAGGACTGAGTGGATATTCCCTCCTGGAGGAGAGTAGCAGAGGGAAGAGAGCTGTTCCTGACAGAGGGTGCTCCCCAAGTAGCTGGGCCCCTTCAGGAGAGCAGCCGAGCCCCCTACAGCAGTTATGAAGCCCAGGAATTCACATTCCAGTGGATCCTACCTCTGTTCTAAATTCTGCCTTTAATAACTTCTGCCATATTAACATGCTTTTGTTTCTTTTACTTAATTATTAATGACAACAATCACTTTAAACTTTTTTAGCTAGTAACCTTTAATCACTTCGGTCACTGTTAACATAAATCCTATTTATTTTTAATTGTTTTAATCATTGTTTCCCCAGCACCATTAATTTTCTAAGATTTTAAAATTTCTGACAATCTTTTTCTATTCTTTTTATGTTTATGCTCATTTCTTTTTGCTTTTCTGATCCTCATTCCTTTTAATTCAAGTGTTTTGGTTCAAAGTTCTTTTAAACCTTTATTTATTGCATTTAAATTATTCTTGCAAGGGCTCACTTCTCTTTTTTTCTTAGCTTTTATACCTCAATCTGACTAGCTTTTTAAATGCCTCCTTTTGCCATGTTAATGTTCATGGTTTGCTATATCCTGGTAATGATTCTTTTTTTAATTTTTTTTTTTCAGTTTTTGACTAGGGCTGGGTTCGAACCTACCACCTCCAGCATATGGGGCCAGTGCCCCACACCTTTGAGCCATAGGCGCTGCCCTCTTTTTTAAATTTTATTTAGGAGATATAGGCTCATAGTGCCCCATGGTAGAATGCTGTGGTGTCATTGCTCACAGCAACCTCAAATTGAAGTGATCCCCTTGCCTCACCCTCCTTAGTAGCTGGGACTGCAGGTGCTCACCTATTAATGATTTGTGATTTGGCTTTTATTTTATATAAATTCTTTAACAATTTTAACACATCACACAATTTTCTCATTTAACCTGCACAAATCAATCCTTGCTGAGCTTATGCATAGGTATGCATGCCCATCACCAGTCCACTCTAGAACATTTTCATCAACCCAAATCCATTAGCTATTACTCCTCTTTCTGCTTGCCCCTACCCTAAATTGTTACTGATCTACCTCTGGATTTCCCTATTCTGGATTTTCCTATAAATGGAATCATATGGTAATGGCCTTTAGTGACTGGCCTTTCTTTTCTTATCGAATGGTCTTGGCACCCTGCCCAAAATCAGTTGATCACAGACGTATGGGTTTATTTCTGGACTCTCAATTCTATTCCATTCATCTTTATGCCTGTCCTTGTGCCAATATCACACTTTGCTTTACATTAAGTTTTGAGAGTAGGAAGTTCTCCCACTTTAATCTTCTTTTTCAGGATTGTTTTACCTTTCTGATTCCTTTTCAATTCCCTATGAATTTTAGAATCAGCCTATTAATGTCTACAAAAAAGGCAGCGGGGATTCTGCTGTCAATGGGGTGTAATCAGTAGATTGGTTTGGGGAGTATTATACAGAGGCAAGGGCTATGAGGAGAGTCCACAGTAAACAGGAATGTGACTAGTGTAGTTCACTCTCCCATGCCTTTCAATGTTAGACTCATCTTGTCACTGAACCTAGAAAACCCACCCAAATGACCATCTCAGTCATCAGCCCCAGGGAACACAGCTGCAGTCAACTGCTTCCAACTGTGATTAAATTTCTGAGGGACTGCAGCTTCGATTTTTCTTCCTTTTCTCAACACAATTTTAAACACAGGATGACTGGTAAAGACTTGAAGAAAATAATCCAAATTTGCAAAACAGATCAGTTCAGGGTGATTGTTTTTTTTTTCTTTTTGGTAGAGACAGAGTCTCATGATTGTTTTTTCTTTTTGGTAGAGACAGAGTCACTTTATCGCCCTGGGTCGAGTGCTATGGCATCACAGCTCACAGCAACCTCCAACTCCTAGGCTTAGGCGATTCTCTTGCCTCAGCCTCCCAAGTAGCCGGGACTATAGGCGCCGGCCACAACGCCTGGCT
The DNA here is from genome assembly GCA_963574655.1 of Perodicticus potto. Taxonomy (NCBI): domain Eukaryota; kingdom Metazoa; phylum Chordata; class Mammalia; order Primates; family Lorisidae; genus Perodicticus; species Perodicticus potto. Next base: position 7,829 of record CAUYRH010096030.1, on the reverse strand, counting down.
ATTTTTTTTGTTGTTGTTTGCAGTTTGGCCGGGGCTGGGTTTGAACCCGCCGCCCTCGGTATATGGGGCCGGCACTCTACTGACTGAGCCACAGGCGCCGCCCAGGGGTGATTGTTTTCATTACGTAGGTTTTTCTCACTTTTTGCAGAACAGATCACTGCAATATTCCATGCAATGAAATATGCATGTCAAATATGCCTAAATCCAAGCTCTTTAAGGAATTTTATTTAATTTTTTTTGAGACAGAGTCTTAAGCTGTTGCCCTGGGTAGAGTGCCGTAGAATCACAGCTCACAGCAAACTCAAACTCTTGGGCCCAAGCGATTCTCTTGCCTCAGCCTCCCAAGTAGCTGGGACTTCAGGCACCCACTACAACGCCAGGCTAGTTTCTTTTGTTGTTGTTGTTGCAGTTGTCATTGTTGTTTTAGCTGGCCCAGGCTGGGTTTGAACCCACCAGGCTTGGTGCATGTGGCCAGCATCCTACACACTGAGCGACATGTGCTGCCTTCTTTAAGGAATTTTAGAAATAATTTGCGTAATATACCCTAGGCTCACCTGTAAATTTACGTGAAGTAATACATCATCTTCATTTATTATTGAAGTTTTTCCTACTCCATAATGCCTTAAAAGGAAGTTTTTATATTAATTTTGCAAATCAGAATAACAAAGCTCAAGGGAACAACAACTAAAAAAAAAAACTCTGAAAACCGTGCATTCATCCCATTCCCGCACAAAAAAAGTAACTGAAGTGGCACTTAATTAAATGTGCTAAGCATGTATTTGGTCCCTAGTCTGTTCCAAGCAGATAAGGCACAGGCATTAAGGATATAAAGTATGTGAAAGGCGTGGCTACCATCCTCCAGAAGCTTACAACTTAGCTGGAAAAAAAGGCACACTGATAAAATACTGAACTGCGACGCACCATGGAAGTGAGAGAAGGACTGACCCTGAGCCTGGGTTTTCAGCCTGAGCAGCACATAACTAGACAACAGGGTAGGCAAAGGAACCACTGTGGGAATGAGATGAGTCTCCTATGATCAGAATGGCTCAGTGTGTGAAAGTCTAAATACTCTGATTGTCATCATTGTGGGTGCCTGCCCTCTTAATCTCACATGAGGAGATGAAGCTACCATTATCTGTGCTGAGACCCACTGACTTTTTCTCTGGAAGGTCTCCTCCCAGCCCAAGGCCTCAAGATGACTAGGAACACTCACTGTACAGGACCTAGGGATGGGAGCACCTCCCAGGGTCAGGGAGATGACACATTGGAATGAAGCAAGCTGTAGGTTACACAGCAGCAAGCAGGATATTCTTGGTGATGATGAAGGTAGGTACCATCAAAATGGAACAACACTTCTCTACCTAGCCGATTGCTATTAAGTAAATGCAGTCCAATATTGCCTAATTTTATTTTCAGAGAGATACTAAAAGTCAAACATTTCAGGTGAAAATTTCTGATTTTTAAATGCCAGTAACAACTGATGAAAACAGGCTGGGCATAGTGGCTCACACCTATAATCCTAGCACTCTGGGGCGGCGCCCATATATCGGTGGGTAGGGCGCCAGACACATAGACCAGGGTTGGCAGTTTTGAATCTGGCCAGGGCCAACCAAAACAATGACAACAATAACAACAAAAATAGCCAGGTGTTGTGGAAGGTGCCTGTAGTCCCAGCTACTTGGGAGGCTGAGGTAAGAGAATTGGTTAGAGGTTGCTGTAAGCTGTGACACCATGGCACTCTACACAGGGAGACAGTTTGAGACTGCGTCTCAAAAAAAAAAAAAAAAAAAACTCCTAGCACTCTGGGCAGCCAAGGCAGGTGGATTGCCTGAGCTCATTAGTTTGCAACCAGCCTGAGCAACAATGAAACCCCATCTCTAAAAACAGCAGGGCATTTGTGGGTGCCTGTAGTCCCAGCTACTTGGAGGCTGAGGCAAGAGGATCACTTGAGCCTAAGACTCTAAGGTTGCTGTGAACTATGATGTCATGGTACTCTACCTAGGGCACAGAGGGAGACTCTGTCTCAAAAAAACAAAATTGACCAAAACAAACACTGTGAGCCAAACAAAACATAATACTAGAAATTGCTAGATATGACCTACATGCCACTTGTTGTGGCCTCTACTCTGTATTTGCTGTCACCTGTAAGACCCATAACACCCTGGAAACTAAGTACTGTTTCCACTCCCAGAAAAACTAGGTGAGATGTACAAAGTCAACTACCTTGCTGAAAATTACCCAACCAGAAAGTGATGGAACAAGAATTTTAACCCAGAGCTGTCATGCTTCAAAGTTCATTTAGGTGTCTTTTTGTTTCAGATGGTTAGTTTCAGTTTCCAGGGACCTCAAGTTTGAGGGAAGCCTTTCTCTACCGCTGCCTGCCCAGCAAAGCAGGTTATTTAAGGAACTAAGGTTCTTCTTTAGTTTCTCTTTAAAGATAAATTTATCCCAGTTTGTTTATTTTTAACATCTTTCTTCCGACAGCTCAGGAAATAAAAATGATTAAAAGGCCATGGGTATTTTAAGTATTCAGAACACCAGACTTCTAAGTCAAATACTAAAGAATCTCTGCACAGTTAAGTTCCCCAGGACACCTCTCAGTTCTGTGAACCTTTTCTTCCTTGCCACAGGACCCAGCAATCCTTTCTAATTTCTTGTCTACTCAAAGGCGGATGCACCCACTCCTTCCCTTGAGTTCCAATCATTCAATCAACCACACATTCACTCAGCAATGAAGAATGTGTTAAGAGCTAGGGACTCTTAAGATGAGGTTTTGCTCCAGAAGGGCATCCAGACCTCCTAGCTGCTCCTTCTTTGTTTATACATCTGTAATACTGTAATTATCTGTGTTACCATCTCCTCCACAAGACTTTTCTCAGACACAAAATTCTCTCAGACTGGTAGTTAACATTCTGTCAACAAATATTGCTGCCTGTCTTCTGTAGGGCAGCAAACTAGGTGCTAGGGATGCTGTGGGCCTGACCGCCTGATGAAGCCTTTGATGGTTACCTGCTATGCCTACAAAGTCATGCACACAGGCCTAAGCAATCCACTTGTACACCTTTTGGTTTTCCTTTGAGTTAATAACTCATTTGTTTCCATTTGCTTGGCTTTCCACGTGCCTATCACTTGTCCACACCCAGACTTTCTGAGCATGAAGCACAGCTCCCACTTAGTATGTTCACGTGCACTCAGCAATATTTACATGGACCCCATCAATCCTGGACCTTCCTCCCTGTGCCTGGATGGATTGCTTGTTCTCTGACCCTGTCACTCCAATGTCTTTTCACCTTCTTCCTGGGGTTTTCCTTCAGCTCCTCTGCTTCCTGGACTCCATGCCTTCCTGCCTCTTAGTTTATTGTTTGATGCCATACACCCTCCACTAACTTCTCAAAAGACCATGGGAGATGAATTGTGTAGACAGGTATAAATATGTCCTAGTTCTCATTCCTGACTGGTGGTAAAGCTGAATAAAGGACTCCAGATTGAAAGTCTCCTTCCTTCAGAATTTTAATGGCAATGCTGCTATATCACCTTCCAGCTTTAGTCATGCTGGGAAGTCTGACTGATGTTTCCTTTCTGGAGGCCCTTTATCTCCAGGTCTCTGAAGTCTTAGGATCTTTGTGTGGGTTTCTTTATGTTCATTTTCTAGGCACCTGATAGGGCTTTTGATCTGGAAAATTATGTCCTCAAGATCTGGGAAAATTCCTGTGTCATTTCACACAGGAGTCTCTTCTGCAGTCCTGTGCACTCACTTACACTCATACACACTCTCTCTGGAACCATTATCATGCAGAGATCGGACATTTTAAGTTCAGTCTCTTATTTTCAACTTGGCTCTCCCATTTTACATCTCCTTTGAGTTTTTGCTCTTTCTGAGAAATTTTTCTCAACATTTATCTTACCATCTCCACTAAATCTTTAATTGTAATAGTCACAGTTCTTTTTATTTCCAAGGGTTCAATTTTTTTTTTTGAGACAGAGCCTCAAGCTATTACCCTGAGTAAAGTGCAGTGGTATCACAGCTCACAGCAACCTCCAACTCCTGGGCTCAAGCTAGTCTCCCTCCACTTCCCAAGTAGCTGGGATTATAGGCACTCATCACAATGCCCGGCTATTTTTTGGTTGCAGCCATCATTGTTGTTTGGCGGGTCTGGGCTGGATTTGAACTTGCCAGCTCAGGTGTATGTGGTTGATGCCTTAGCCGCCTGAGCCACAGGCACTGAGCCCAAGGGTTCAATTTAACATCTGCATGTTTCGGCTCAGCGCCTGTGACTCAACGGGTTAAGGTGCCAGCCACATACACCTGAGCTGGTGGGTTCGAATCCAGCCCGGGCCCGCCAAATAACAAGGATGGCTGCAACCAAAAAATGGCTGGGGGTTGTGGCGGGCACCTGTGGTCCCAGCTACTTGGGAGGCGGAGGCAAGAGACTCACTTGAGCCCAGGAATTGAAGATTGCTGTGAGCTGTGATGCCACAACACTCTATCCAGGGTGACAGCTTGAGGTTCTGTCTCAAAAAAAAAAAAAAAACAAATGAACAAAAAAAAAATCTGCATGTTTCTTCTGTCTAGCCTCTTGTTCTGGTTTCATGGATACAATATCTTCTCTTCTGTGAGGATTCTTTTTTTGTTCTTTTGCTCCTCACTTTTTTTGTTGTCTATGATTTTTTTTTTTTTACATTTTCCTCTCACAGTTGGTAGAACTGCTGCCCAAAGCTCTGTGTTCCAAAGGGTTGGGAAGAGGAAGGGAGAGGTTACCATCAGGTGGACTTCAGTGAAGGGTGAACGAGCAGGGGCTGCTATTTGTGATAAACCTCTGAATTTCAGTATTTGGGGGATTTTCCTCTTACACTCACCAGTTTCTTCATTAAAGAAATCTCCAGCTCTGGCCTAGGGCACTGAAAGTCTGGCCATTAGTATTCTAGAAGCCAACTGGTTCTAGGAGCCCACATTCCCTTTTAGGAAATATATCAAACCATAGTATAAACCAAGAGATAGCCAAGATAGGAACGGCAGTTGGGAGGACTCTCACCTATGGAGATTGCCGCATATTCATTTTGGGCACAGTGCCCTATCCCCAGCCTGGTATCACATCTCTAAGTCTAGAAACCCTCTGGCACAAGCTCTTTTGAAATAACTCCAGACTTATGCCTTTCCAGGAAAGAGCTTCTTAAGGGGGTACAACTTCCCACATGCACTTTCAACCAATCCTCTCATCTGTAGTCCCATCCATACTTGTGCTTTCAAAAGCACCTGGAAGCTCTGATGTTTTAGTTTATTTCAAGTTTGGAGGTGTCAATTCTTGGCTATCACACTTCACACACACTTAACTTTTCCAGTTTGTTCCATCAGTCACCATTTATCCATATGCCTTTCAGAACCAAAATGTTGTTGCCAGCTGTCTCTGCTGTCATTTTCTGTCCCATTCTCTTTGTATTTGAGGGTTGATTCCTTTTATATCTCTGTCATCATTATGGTGGAGTCTGGGTGGAGTGTGGAGAAATGCATATATTCTGACTATCACTGTCTACTGAAAGCTCTAACCCTCCGCTTTTAAAATCATTTTGGTTAGTTAGAAGGCCAAACAACATGGGACAAAAGTGAAGAACAGAGAAAAATAAAGGACCAAGGAAGGATTTTTAAGTTTTACAGGCTATTGTCCTTAGTTGTAACTTTCTCAGAAGGCTCAACTTCTACCTTTGCTGCATACTGATTGCTAAGTTACTTAGCATCTCTTAACTTTAATTTTCTTACACAGAAAATGGTGATAACACCACCCACCTTACAGGGCTAGATGATGAGAGCACACAGCACAGAGCTGGTACTGAATAAAGGCTGGCTAAAGAATGGAAAGTGGCTTAGTGTCAGAAAGAAATCATGAACTTGTTTTTTGGGCGCTGTGAATTTGAGATGCTGGAGGACACCACATAGAGATGTTTGCTGAAGTAAGAACTGCTTTTGCTTAGCAAACATTTTCTGGGCACTTTTAATATGAAAGGTTCTGAGCCAGGCATTGAGGCATTAGCAGTTGAATGAACATGTGAAGTCACGCCATAAGGCAAAATGGGATCAGAAAGGGAGGCTCGGGAGCATAGAAGAGGAGGTAAGAGTCCTTTATCCAGCCAAGGGAACAAGCTGAGATCTGCCGTTACCTTTCTTTGTCTTACAGGGTCCACATTCAGGGTGTATCTCTTGTAGGGGAAGAGAAACCACCTTGGCTAGTCCAGCATTCAGCATGTACTGGTACAGACGCTTAAATGTCCTTTCACACAGCCCCTGCCAAAACACAATTTAAAAGCTACTATTAGGTGCAAACAAAATGTTTGAAATGACTAAAAAGTTATATAAATGAACACAAGTTCAGGACCTAAATTAATTTTCTTAAATGAAAAAATGCTGGAGGTACTAACCATGAAAAACTGCCAAGCTACATTTATTTATTTATTTATTTATTTTTTGCCAAGCTACATTGTTGGTGAAACTAAGAAGGTTCCAAGTAGGTTATACATGATTATACCTGTGATTATGGGACAGGAAAGGAGATCTGCCTAAAGAGATCCTGGCAGGGTATGCAGGTGTGGGAATGAGACAGGCGAGAGGGGACTTTTTACTTGATACTTATTTCATGTTTTGATTTTTTTCCAACAAGTATATTAATTATCAATATATGCATGTACACATGTCTTCTATGGGCAATGGAAAAAATGGGAAATACTAGATTAAAAAATTTTTAGAAGGCAGAGAGAGGGAAGGAGCGAGGGGGATGGGGTCTTGGTGTGTGCCACACCTTTTGGGGGAAAAACACGATTGTAAGAGGGACTTTACCTAACAAATGCAATCAGTGTAAACTGGTTTCCTGTACCCTCAATGAATTCCCAACAATCAAAAAAAAAAATTTGTTTTAGAAGGTGGTCTACCTGTGAAGTTATAACAAAATGATGATGAGATGTCCTTCCTATCACTTATATTTCTGCATGGCTGGTACAACCAAAATGATATTACATACATCCTCTCTGCAGGGGTTACCAAAGGGCAGCCTCCCGTGCAGGCCCTACTTTTTCATCTATATAATGTCCTTTTTTTGGAGACAGAATCTCAAGCTGGTGCTATGGCCTCATAGCTCACAGCAACCTTAAACTCTTGGGCTCAAGCGATCCTCTTGCCTCAGTTTTTCTATTTTTTAGTAGAGATGGGGGTCTCGCTCTTGCTCAGGCTGGTCTCGAACCTGTGAGCTCAAGCAATCCACCTGCCTCAGCCTCCCAGAGTGCTAGGATTACAGGCGTGAGCCACTGCGCCTGGCTACATAATGTCTTTTTATTTTTTTTATTTTTTATTTTTTTGAGGCAGCCTCAAGCTGTCAGCCTGGGTAGAGCACTGTAGCATCACAGCTCACAGCAACCTCCAATTCCTGGGCTCAAGCGAGTCTCGTGCCTCTGCCTTCCAAGTAGCTGGGACTACAGGTGTCCACCACAACACCCGGCCAGTTTTTGGTTGCAGCCGTCATTGTTGTTTGGCGGGCCCAGGCTGGATTCGAACCTGCCAGCTCAGATGTACGTGGCTGGCACCTTAGCCCATTGAGCCACAGGCACCGAGCCCTTCCCTGAGATTCTTGAGTACCAGGCACAGCAGAAACCAGCACCCTCCTCTGGCATGGGAACATGCAGATTGGAGCACAACTCTACCCATTGTTTGTATCTTTAGCTGAATCAAAGTCATTTTGTTGATCAAGTTATTGAAAATCCAAGATTAATTTTTGCATATCAACTTTCATGTTGCTCAGCTTGTTTTTACTTTTCGCCTAATCCTAGTCTTCCTTTAAAACCTACAG